>VUQH01050052.1:0-21556 GCA_015106775.1 Etroplus canarensis | reverse complement strand
TGGAAGTTATAGATATATGAGCCAACGATCTGTTCATTACATGATCATAGCAAAACCTGAAGGGAAACAAACAATATCTCCCAGCAAGGAGGAAGCAGTAAAAAAGGAAATTTATAGAAGACATTGGAATGTGTACAGACTTATGGTGCTCTTTCTTGTAGATGAGTAGGTGGGGACAATGTCACTAGCCAGACTTGTTTAGTACTCTTTAACTGGAAACTCACAGTAGGAGGTGTGAAATACTGTAATTCTATTTGTATATATGATTACAGACTTTAGAACTTGAAAATGATTTGCGCAAATTTAGTTTTAAAATGACTGTCAATCCTTTATTTTTTTTTGACAGAAACTAGGTTGCTTTTGTGTTGAACCTCTTTAGCTGGACTTAATGTAAATATTGAGCAGACTGTCCAGGCTGCCTCCTTTGTCAAATACTTTTTTAAATGAAGTGGTAGTTGGTGGTAGCGGGTGGTTTCTATAACAGCTCCACATCTGCAATTTTAGCAGCAATGCATATTTTAAAGTGAGTCAGCTCTCTTTGTGATTTAGTTAAGAGGCCTCTTTTTGCCTTAAGCCTGTTCTGTGGCCCTGGTGCGTAATGACACCCAGGGACATGCAGAATAAATACGTAGAATCCAGCACGCAAATAAAGCAATTATCCTGCTAATGGACATTTTGCTTTCTACAGATGTATTGTATTAGCAAAATATATGCAATGTTTATGTTAAGGAAACTAATGTATACATCCCCAACACTTCTGTCTATAGATGTAATAGCTGTAAACAACAGTCTAGTTGAGCCTATAATAGAGGGATAAGAAGAAACATAATTTCATATCATGTAACCATGTGCAGTAAGTATTAAGACTAAAATATGCCTGCAAATAGAAAACGTGATACTTGCTCCTCTCAGCATTCACACCTAATTAACTTCCAAACAGCACATTTTAGTCCAGTGACGACAATAGGACTCTTTCCAGACAATATGCCGACTGACTAAAGCCATATTTTTCTTCACTTTACACTGGCTTTTGGGACTGCTTTTAGTCACTAATGCTATCTTTATGCTAATGATTACAGAAATAAGTCTTTTCCTCACATTTGCTTTAATTTAATTATATTTTCTATGCCTTTCTTTACCCCGTAAAAGATGAACTTTGGTGATCTCACTTTCAAAATGCCATGACAGCACTGCACATCCTCAGAGTCTGAAGCTACAGAGCATCATCGGCCAGCAGGCAGACAGACAGATGTGAGGACTACAGACAGACAGGTAATTAGGCTGGCAGGTGGACAGACGGGCAATCAGGACAGAAGACAGACCTCGTGGTGTGGAGGCAATGAATATGATGCCCATGATCGCTTCTTAATCTCAGCTGAGGAAACACACACACGCACACACACCCACACACACACACACACACAAAGCAGGTGTGTGGTGGCAGCTTGCTTCTGTCTGTCAGTCCAGTTAAACTGCAGTCAAGCCAGTGTCACACTGACAAACAATGAGCTCTGTTTCTCCCGTGTGACTGTGACAATCTCAGACAACTAACACACACACACACACACACCCACACACACACGTGCTACACACTGACTGTCTTGGCAAAAGAGCTATGTGGTCATGGGAAACAGGAAGGAGAATGGGGATTTGAGTGTGTGGCAGCATCTATATTTGAGTGTATGACAGAAAGATAGAGAAAGAGAGAGAGCGAGAGAGTGACAGAGAGTAGATGTGGCTTGTCCCCTGTGCCCTGCATCAGAGAGAAGTCCTTTTGGCCTGTCATTCACCGTCAGCTTGTATTAGAAGCTGAAGGAAACCCCTGGGAGAGAGAAACAGCAATGGGAAGAGAACTGCGGGAATGACAGAGGGGAGGAGAAAAAACAAAAAGAGAGAAAGACACAGACATGGAGATAAGAGATGAGAGAGGTATGGGGAAGGAGGAAAAGGACAGGAAACAAGGAAAGTGGTATTGAAGCAGGGGGTGGTGGTGAAATGGAAAAAGGAGGGGAGAAAACTGAACGGGAGAGAAAAAGATTACTGAAGTAAAATCTGACACAGAATGAGAGATGCAGAAAGGAAGAAAAGATAAAGGCCAAAAAGAAAGGAAATGTTAAAGTACTGAGGAGATTAAAAAAACAAGTACAAAAGAGAGACTGAAAAAAGACAAGTGAAAACAAATGGCTCTAAAATGTTGCCAAAGTTTCTGTGTAATTACTATACATATTATTCAGCATGAATTGTATCTTGTCTTTACCTTTTGTTTTCATATCATTAAGTTTGCCAAAAGTCTATGGTACAAAACAGTTACAAATAACCAGCCCCAAAATGACTCCAGTTAGATCCATTAGTTTTGGAACAATGACACATTTTTTTCAATTTTGCCTCTGTACATCACTACAACATATTTTAAAGCAATCATTCAAAATGTGATCAAAGCACAGACTTTCAGCTCTAATTCCAGAGCTCTGACAAAAGAATTACGTTCACTGTTTAGGAGTTACAGCCAATTTAATACTTAGTCCTCCAGTTTCAGAGGCTCAGAATTAATAGGATAACTGACTGACAAGCTGATTTATGCCCAGATGAGGTCTGTTCCCTCATTATTATATAACAAACTAAGCAGATAAAAGATCTGAAGTTGATCCTAAGTGTTGAATTTATATTTGGTAGCTGTTCACTGAAACTCTGAATATGAGGTCAAAAGAAATGTTGATAAAAGTGAAGGACACCATTATTAGGCTGAAAAAACAAAATAAACCTATCAGAAAGATAGCAAACACTTTAGGAGTGTCTGAAGCAACAATATGGATGATTCCTAAAAAGAAGGAATGCAATGACCAGTTTAGCAATACCAAAGGCAACAAAAGACAATTAAAGTAGATGAGCATAGACTTCTTCCTTGGTTGGAAAAACTCCTTCATAACATCTAGCCAAGTCAAGAACACTATCAAGCAGGGAGTAATATCATTGTCAAAGTCTACAATCAATAATCATGAATGTAAATACAGAAGATTTACTGAAAGGTGCAAAACCCTGGTCATATTCAAGAACCGGAAGGGCAAATTAGATTTTGCCAGAAAACACAAAAACGAACCTACTCAGTTCTGGAAAAAAATTCCTTGGACAAGTGAAACTAAGAGCAACTTGTACCAGAGTGATGGGTCACAAGTGTTGTGTAGCGAGTAGCAGGATGAATTCTGAAGAGGATGGGCCCATGCTCTCCGTGCAGATTCACCCAAGTGCTGCAAAACTGATGTGGTGGTGCTTCATAGTGCAAATGATAATGACCCAAAACATACTGCAAAAGCAATCCAAAAGTTTCCTGAGACAAAAACAAATATTTTTTTTAAAAGATAAATTACAAATGTTCAGTTTGTGATTTTTCAGAGGGGTTCCCTCCTCACATGCACAAAGCAGTAGCAGAGTTGAAACATCTACCACCCTAAGAAAAGTGTTCTCGAACCCAAACTGTGATCTTATGCAGCATTGATACTTCAGACACTTCACCGGCAGCATTCATGCTTTGGAGATCAATACACCTACCACTATTATGTGCACTAAAAGTCAAGATTTTATGGGAGTGTAACTCTAAATCAGGGGAATACTCTTTCAAAAAGTACCTGTACTGCTAGCGTGTCCCTACTGGTTTATTTCCCAGTGGTGCTCATTTGGCATACTTTCTGCATTGCTACACCTCATCTTGATGTCTTTTATGACTGTCTTGGAATCAAAGATACCTCCTTAAATTGCAATAAGAGATGCAAGCAATAGATAGATAGATAGATAGATAGATAGATAGATAGATAGATAGATAGATAGATAGATAGATAGATAAATTAGCTCATCTCAAATTTGATGGAAGCAACATGTTTCAAAAAAGTTGGAACAACAGCAACAAAAGGCTGGTAGATTAAGTGATACTAAAAAGAAACAGCCTGATGAACATGTTGCAACTAATTAAGTTCATTGGCAACAGGCCAGTAATGTGACTGGGTATAAAAAGAGCACCTTAGACAAGCAGAGTCTCTCAGATGTAAAGATGGGCAAAGGTTCAGCAGTCTGCTAGAAACTGTAAACTGTAAAATTGCAAAGACTTTGACTATTCCTTCATCTAAAGTACATAATATCATTAAATGAGTCAGAGAATCAGGAGACATCTCTGTGTGCAAGGGACACAGCCAAACACTAATATTGCATGCTGGTAATCTTTGAGCTCTCAGGCAGCACTGCATTGCAAACAGGCATGAATCTTTCATTGGAAATCACTGCATGGGTTCAGGAACACTTCCAGAAATCATTGTCTGTGAACACAGTTGGCTGTGCCATCCACAAATCATCAAGGTCAAAGTCAACTTTATTATCAGTTCTGTTATATGTACAGGGCATGCACAGAATCAAAATGCTGTTCCCCCTGACACATGGTGTGTAAATTAAGACAGGAAGGACTAAGTAAGAGAAGTGACTAAGTATGTGAATAAGTAAGTAAGTAATAAAGAAAGTAATGTATGAATAAATAAATAAATGTAAGGTAAAGAAAAGCCATATGTGAACATGATCCAGACATACAGTCTTCTCTGGGTCAAAGCTCATTTAAAATGGACTGAGGCAAAGTGGAAACCTGTTCTGTGGTCAAACAAATGGAAATTTGAAATAAAGTATTTTCATAAACCATGGATACCGAGTCCTCTGGACAAAAGACCATCCAGCGTTTTATCAGGACTCAGTTCAAAAGTCATCTCTGATAGTGTGGGGGCGCATTAAGGAGCCATACAGGTTTTAGAGCAACACATGCTCCCCTCCAGAAGACGCCATTTTCAGGGAAGGCCTTGCATGTTTCAGCAAGACAATGCTAAACCTCACACTGCAGCTATTATAACAGCATCTGCCTGTAGTCCAGACCTTTCACTAATTGAAAGCATCATGAAACAAAAATACAACAAAGAAAACCCAGGACTGTTGAGAAACTGGAATCCTATATCAGACAAGAATGTGACAACATTCCTCTCCCAAAGTTCCAGCAGCTGGTCTCAGTTTCCAGGCATTTATGGATTATTGTAAAAGAAAAGGGGGATTCTACATAGTGGTATTGTGATAGATAGATAGATAGATAGATAGATAGATAGAGCTTAGGATGGAGCAAACCAGAAAGTGAGAGAGGGAGAGAGAGAGAGACAGAAAGAAAGAGAGAGAGAGGCTCGCTTTAGTGGTGGGGCGGGGAGGGGGCGGTCGGCATGCAGCGATTGGAAAATATCGAAGACGCGCACGCGCTAATCCGATGATGAGTCTCCGTTACCGAGGGAGGGAGGGGTCTGTAAAAAAAAAATGGAAAAAGTGGGACCTGGGCGGGAGCATCTCTCGCTCGCGCGCCGCGTCCCCTCTGAGCCTTTTGTGTTTGAAAGTCTCATATCTCACATATCAATAATTCAAGTGCGCGCGAGAGAGGAGACGGAGCTCCCCCCTTTGCGCTATGAGTTCTGCTGCCTCGTCACTCGTCCAGGGCCCCTCCGCTGCGCGCACCACTCTCGCTCACTGTGTTTCCAAGTGACAGCAAAGCCGCTGAGAAGTGAGAAAAGAGGAAAAGAGCAGGTGAAAACTGGCGACGCGCCTGGAGATACGGGGGTAATAAACACATTGTTGGGGGGAATAAAGGGGAGGAGAGACGCCCAAAGACACTCCGCCAGGGAGTTTACAGTAGGCTAATTAAATCCAAGAGAACGGAGTGGCACCAGCGAACCTTTTGAGGTTTAATCGGTGGAACAGCGGGAAACTCTTCCTACCTTACTTTATTTATTTATTTATTTTTTTAAAAAAGGGGAAAAGACCCACGGTTTGAAGTGTGAAGGCGACCCGAAGAAGTTCACCGCTCCGGTCCGGCATGCTGGCGTTTTGCCTTTTAAGTGCCGTGTGGCTTGCGGCGAGCCCGGTCCGCGCTCAGAACGAGACGGAGCCAATCGTCCTGGAGGGAAAGTGCTTGGTGGTGTGCGACTCCAACCCGACCTCGGACCCCACGGGCACGGCGCTCGGGATCTCGGTGCGCTCTGGAAGCGCGAAGGTGGCGTTCTCCGCAGTCCGGAACACCAACCATGAGCCCTCCGAGATGAGCAACCGGACGATGGTCATCTATTTCGATCGGGTAGGAGGAAAAATATGATTTCTCTTATGTCTCAGAGTCACAAAAAACAGTAAGGAAAAAAGCGAGTCAGCTGTTGTTTGCAGTCCGTTTTATTTTAGTTACGCTTATCGCTCCCCGAAGAAGGGATTATTGTAGCCCAGCACGCACAGAAGTTTAAGATGGTCTGTGCTTTAATTGTGCAAAATAGATGCCTGGTGTGGTAGGTGAGTAGTATCAGTGATGGAGGAAAGTGTAAAATATAATTTAGTCTAAGTCACAAAGTCATCGGAAAGAAAACAGACATTTTCCCTGCGAGTTAGACCACAACCACACTGTTCTACTTCACTTTTTTGTGGCACCTTAAAAATGCTCCGAACTACGAATATAGCCTGCGCGCAATAAAGACTCCACTTGGTCAACTGACATGTTGCGTAAGACCATTAGAAAGACAGCATAAAACAAGAATCCAGGTTAACTTGGGGAATAAATATATGCCACAGTGGCTGGACCTCCGCGCCGATGCATCTTGTCCTCCTCTGGCACTGCTTATTGGAGATAACTAAATGTGGAACATTCTCTCCGACGATTTTTTTTTTTTTTGGGTATTACATTTTATCTCCCAAGTGGTTGTATATTCAGGTAGGCAAGCCTTTTCAATATTTCAACTTTCTGAGCTGACAATATGGCATATGGGAACTGACATCTCCCCAAATAATTTAGTAACGGAAGGTCAGGAGAGTTAGGTCCTACCCGGCTGCCGTTAAAGGTTAATTCTCCCTGAAACTGCCGTTCAATTACACGTCACAGTTCGCCTCCATCCATAAAACCAGACATTTGGCTGCAGGAATGCATAATTGAAAAATTCATTTAAAAGATTGAAAAAGTTCTTTTTCATTCCTCATAAAGTTTAGAAGTTCTGACAATGGGAAAAAAAAGCTAGGATACAAGCAGCGTTTTCCCCTCTGTGTGAGTGAATCTGAGTGATCTGAATGTGTGGTCTGGGGCAAGGCGTGGGGGGTGGGGGCAATTAGAGTCTCAACAGTCCTAATGATACAGAAAAGAGAATCTGCAACAATAACACGTGGGTTGAATACTTAAGTCAATTCAATACAAAATGAACAACAAAGAAATTTCTGAATGAAGTATTATGCTATATAAAAACACATTTTGTCAGAAGGGGACCATGGCTTAGTTTGTTTCCACCTTGAGTCAATTTTTACATAAAAATATGCAGTTTTCGCTTTTAAAATGTAGATTATGACTGAAGTATATTCATGAAGATGTACATAATCATGTTTTTTCATGCACTCAGCTGTGCTCCGCATAGCCTGTTAAAGCAGTTCTTTCTTTCTTTCTTTCTTTCTTTCTTTCTTTCAGGTCCTCGTAAACGTTGGAAGGAATTTTGACGAAGAGAGAAGTAATTTCATCGCGCCACGGAAAGGGATTTACAGTTTTAACTTTCATGTAGTTAAAGTCTACAATCGCCAAACTATACAGGTAACATGTGATTGTGTTTGCTATTTAGGTGTATGTGTATGTGTATCTGTATGCTTCTATTCTCTGACCCCACTGAGCGATAACTGGCCGTTCCTCCCTCATAAAAGTTGAACATCAGCCGCACTGGCAGTCATTAGATGTTTGAGATGTCTTTCCCCGGAGACAACAACAGAGGCGGCCGTTAACAGATGAAAGCTAGCCACCCGCCACCTGCTGGGCCAGTCATAATTAATCAATACATGCACTGAGGATGGAGCCAAATGAAGCTCATGTAACCAGCAGGAGGACGGGTTGCTGTGGTGCGCGCGAGGGGCGCGTGGCTCCCGCAGCTTTACTTTCAGCACCACGGACAGCGACACTCCACTCTCTCTGTCTCCCCTGATGAAACGAGACAGCAGGCTGACTGAGATTTTTGATTATTCAGAAGATTAAAACATCAAGTACATTTCGAAGAGAGCAAACACAGACAGGCATTTTAATTTTCTCTCTCAAGCAGCACAAAGTCACACACAAACAGGTTTTATATAGAAATGGCATGTTTTTTATGTATTTGTTTCTCACACACTCACTTACACGCTGCCTGCAATGTCCTCCATCACAACTCTTCTTTCATCCCACTAATAACTCCTCTTATAACGTCTTAGCTGCAGTCTCCACATTTCTTTTGATGTGTCAAGTGATAGGAAGCTCTTAAGCAGTCCTGAGCCCATTTCTAGTGTTTAACATGCACATGATGGCGCTTTACAAGCCACACAGCATTAATTACAATGTAACTTTTGCAATTTAAACTGTTGTGTAATTATGCTGTTGGCTCCCTGAGGCTTTGACATTATGTTTAGCTACTTATACTTTATTATTGGAGTCTTAAATTAATTAAATTGGCAGCAACAGAAAAAACAATAACAATAACAAGAAGGGCGGGCAATATTTGAGAGGGAAGGCTGTGTTGAGCTTGTCACATACTCCCATTCATTTTGTATGTGCCTGTACGCAGATAGACAGTGAATGGCAAATGCTTGACTTTTGGCACTGATATAAATAAGTCTGGTGGTAATGTTGCTCACATTGCCATTTGTAAATATGAGCACTTGTTAGTTAATTAAAATGAAAAGATAAGAAATTAAACAGTAACAACAAAGAAAACAGTTCCTAAATGATATAGAAAAGCGCTTGAGCCACTGACTTTTAAGTGCACATGCCTTAGGTTATAGCACTTACTTGGAAGACCTCTTCAGCATCAACCTTCTGAAGCCTTAAACTTGTTTAAATCAATAACTTTTGAAAACTGATTCCGAATGTTTAGGGAAAAAAAGCTTTATTCTGGCATGCTTTCTGACATAAAAAAGACCAGTGTAGGTTGTCCTCTCTCCTCCAAGCATCCAGCCTGCGTGCTGCTCACCCTCAACCTCTTCCACTCATCCTCCCATCCATCCAGCGCATCTGCTGTGTTGAAAACTCCCACTGTTTGATTGCCTTAGAGGCAGCTACTGTGGTGCATGCAAGAGACGAGAAACAGCAGGGAAAGGAGAGCAGTTGAGAGTAAATTTGAAAAAAAAAGTGAGAGGGACAGGGGGAAAGAAAAGAAGTGTGTGTGGGGGGGTGAGAGGACAAAGGAGAGGAAAAAGAATCTAGAAAGAAATTGGGGGATGAAATGGAAGGGAAAGATGGAAATGTATGAAGGAGAAAAAAGGACACATATTAGAGCGAACAGAAAGAGAAAGAAAGATTCAGGCAGAGGCAAATGAGATACAGGAAGAAAGCCAGATATCATGAGTTGCTATTGATTAGCAGATGCTGGCTACATGTACGAAAGGAAGTATAAACAGTTTGTTCCATTTCTCATCAGTCTTTTCCTGTGCAGGGAGCTGCCTGCTTATCTGTGAGGTTGAGAGAGGTGATGTGGGTGTCTTTGCTCTATGCCTCTGAATTAAATATACATATTGCAAATGAAATGCGGCATATTCTCTGATCTAAAGGGAACTCTTATCACTCTACCCCTCTGTGTCCGCTAATAGATAGCTTATTGACAATATTTTTGAAAACAACTTACAATATACATAAGAAATATTTTGCCACTAGTGAAACTATTTGCATCTCTAACATGTGCCACCACGTTCTAATTAGAAATTAAAATGAAACAAATAAAGTCCATCTCATGAACTGAAAATATTTTGTATCTGTTGTTTGAAACTGAGAGCTCACAGAACAATAATACAGCAACAAAAGATGCTGGTAGACTATGAGTGCTCACCATTGCAAGTTAATCTTGGCTTTTTTATTATCTGTTGTTTTTGTATTTTTGAGGACCGTGATATTGCATTTTGGAAAAAATTGGAGGAATTAGACAAGGGGTAATATACTTTTTGACCACTGCTCAGCAACTTAACAAAACTCAGGCTGTTAGTCTATTATCACCAGCTTGTTAATGCTAAGTAAATTTTAACATTTAATAATGCTTTCGATTATCTTTTCTGAATTTTGTACTGGATGTTAATGTTAGTAAACTGAAAGCAGTTATATTATTTAGAGGTAAATCATCCAGTGGAATACTATAAAAACTATTGTGCAGTCTAGGGTGGTTTTACAGCGTGAAAAAGGCACATTTTACAACAGTATTTTAAGCATCTGAGGAATCAGAAGTGGCTTTCATAACGGCCTCAAGTCAAAGCCGGCCTGTAGCTCTGAAAGAGACACAAAGAGCACAACCAAAACACCTCATGCTGTGTGTATTATAGGCCTTTCTGGTACTTTGATTTTCCCATTTAGACCAAAAACCCAGAGGCTCTACTTCAAGCTGCTGATAGCACACTGCCCTGATAAGAAAGAATTTTATCTTTTACATGTAGCTCTTTGGCTTATACTTTTGACACTACGTATCTGCATTTGCCCCTGACAAACCTGAGTCCTTTCAGCTTTTGAAAGCCAACTGGTGCTGGCCCTTGTTTGTACTTTGGTTTCTTAGATGAAGGTATTTTCAGTATTAAGTCATTTAGGTCATCCAAATGTAAAATCCAACATTAACCTGACTTTAGATGTGGTGCAGCATAGAAAATGCAGTCACCATGTGGAGTACACTACAGCAGAAAGACTGTAAATAATACCAGCGGGATCCAGTATAATTTCAGTTAGCTATATTTATGTCATGTGTGATTGGCATCACTGTTGTTAACTGCCATTACTTACAGTGACACATAAGTTCAGAGTTATCTGATTTATAGCTGATTTGATATTAAGAAGTTCACTTTATAAAGTGCATACTAATAGTGAAAAATGGAAAACAAATCACTATAGAATTTGAATACACAGTTAAAGCAAAACTTTAAATATTCAGGAATTTCATGTTGTAAACAGTGGATACTGGATTTTTAATGCCCGTGTGTTATGTTCACAGTTGTTGTCTTGAGCTAGCCAGAAAGTTATACGAAAAAGTAGTTACTCTGAGGAGGGTAATAGTTTTGGTCAACTGTATTTTTCAGAGCATGCAGAATTAAATATGTATTTAAACAAATACCACAGTCTTTCTCTCGCTCCATATGTTTTGTTTTATGTGTGGTTGTGTTACATAGGGCCATTTTCCCATTAAAATTGTTTTCAGTCATGTCTCAAGTGTTCATGCCATGTAAGGACCACTTCAAAGTGTTGGAAAATTCTGTTTAAAAACATTTTTAAAGATTGATATGTGTGCAGACCACTGAGATGAAAATTTGAATCAGCCACATCCCTTCTAAACGTACTTAAATATCCTCAAACAGTTTATTTAATATAGCATGATTTCCCATGCAGCTTTCGATCCAACCAACAGACTTGGCCTGCCACTTTACCTCAACTGAGTGCATGCATCTGTGTTAACGATAAATTGTTATCAGTAAGATCTGTTAAATTGTCATTACTGTGTTAAGATTTGGGGAATGATTATTATGCCAAAAAAGGAATTAAAACCAAATGAAACTAGCATCCTTGCGTGATTTCCAGAAAGGAACACAAAGAGCCTTCTGCCTGCTCCAACACAGTTCAGCACTGTTAATACTTAGCTAACATATCTTGGGGTCATCGATAGAACCAAGCCAAAAAAAGAAGGTCTGTTATTGCTCTCTTTAATTTCTACCATATGTGTTACAATGGTAGTTGCTCATATTAAAGATGAATGAATGAATATATTTTACTACAAAAGTGCCATTTGATACAAATACAAAATGATGCAAAAAGTACGTTTACACTTAAATGGAAAGGAAACCAAAAAGCATGTCATAAGGATAACATTACTTATTTCCATAGTTGACCTTAGTCAAATGTACACAAAATGACTAACATGCATCTAGCACTAGCTTTTAAGAATAACATTATCACAGTAGCTTAAATTATCACAGGAAGAACTATTGCACATTTTATCACATTTGTTGGTACAAAAACTTTTTACATTTGAAGACATCTTTACTCTGAGAACATTTAATATTGACAGGT
The DNA here is from genome assembly GCA_015106775.1 of Etroplus canarensis. Taxonomy (NCBI): domain Eukaryota; kingdom Metazoa; phylum Chordata; class Actinopteri; order Cichliformes; family Cichlidae; genus Etroplus; species Etroplus canarensis. Next base: position 9,483 of record VUQH01050052.1, on the reverse strand, counting down.
GATGAGTTCCACAATTTTACACTGTTATATTTAAAAGAATTAAGTCCCTGACTTTTAACTTTAGGTAAGCAAAAAGAGAGCTGATTGTATCTTGCTGAATAACAATGACTGATTGGTTGAATATTACAGAGATAACTTGGTGCTGTTTACTTTGTAATGTTATACATGCAGTTTAAATTAAGGCAATCCACTCCACACTTGACATTTAGCCAACCTAGTTTGTTAAAATCAGAGGGTTCTATGTGATACGTATTGTCCTTTCCTAAAATGAATCTAATAACTTTATTTTGACAAGTTTGTAACTTACTTTTGAGAGTTTTACTAAGACCCCTGTACCAAGAATTACATGCATAATCAAAACAAGGTAAAATGAATGAAGAACCCATAATTTTCCTATCTTTGAAGTTAAAAATTACCCCTTTCTATATCATTAACATCATGGCCACAGTTTTTATTAACTGAGGTTTGAACACTTTTTGCTCTTTGTTTTGTATGATGTCAAAGAGAGCAAATATCCTTAATATGGTCATCCCAGGCACACAGTTCTGACTGTGGACACAAAAGCCCCACCCATCTGCTGTTCAGATCTTCTGTTTGTGAGGAGCATCCAATCAGGAGGAGAGGGACTAATGGTTTGGTTGAGTGGATGGACTATAGAGCTGTACCAAAGCCCAGTATAGGATAAATATGAATTTCAACTGCGACTCATGCAAAGCTTCTCCAGTAGAGATCAAAAAGAAAAAAATGTAGCCAGTCAGCTAAAGCTCACTTTTGACTTGTAGAAAGTGACTCACCCTAATGTACTATTGTGCCATGGAAATAAACATGATTCGAGTCTATCTTAGTTTCTACATTCACATCATACAAGAGTGGTTTAGAGATCTTTTGCTGTAAATACTTTGCCTTGGTGTAATGCAGTGAATTACAACTATCAGTAGTAATCCACGTTTGTGTAGTGAGGATAAAGATTGAAGATAAAGGAAAGTGAGATGTTTTAAAGATAATTCACAGATTTCTTTGGTCCATAGGCCAGACTAGGAAATAGTTGAATGCGCTACAGGTAAAATCACAGACTGGGACCCAGATCAAAACAGTGTAAGAAATAGTTGCATATTTGAGTAGTGGTCAGTACTTTATGTTGATCTGCTGCACCATAAAGAAGTGAAAATAGAATGAACAGCGTGAATTTTGACAAATAAATAACAGAAATACGCTCTGCTGCTGGTTTCGATAGTGCTATTCAATATAGTGGACATGCACAGAAACACAAGGCGAGTCAAAGCCACATAAATAAACTTCTTATCTGGTCTTATGTTCTCTTGACTTTGAAAGTGTAGCAGGAGAAAGCAGAAAGAAAATTTCAGAGACAGTATATTCTTGGAGATGTCAGGCCTTACGCACAGGGTGGTAGAGACAACTGTACGGTATGGATGTAGCGACATTTTAAATTAAAGTTAGCAGCTTTACTTTCAGGCTACCACCATTTCAGATCCATCTTAGATGTATCAAAAATGACTGGATTGAATTTTATAGATAGATATTAAAGGGCCACATATGAAACATACAGACTTTGATGATTCCCCGCACCGACAGCAGGTCAAAGCTTTATCTGGTGAAATAGCAAATTAATACATGATTAACATTTATGGTGTAAGGCAATGACCCTTATTGATTATCCCAGCTGTAATGTAACAGCACTCCCACATATGTGGTTCATATAGAGGATTTATAGTAAAATATTATCAACATCTGTTGCACAGACAATACTCTGTGCATGGACAAACTCACTGTTTATGTCTTCACCCTATCCCTATGGTGAGCTTGTTTCTTTGTGATCTTTGACCGCATCAAAATCTCAATCTGTCCAGTATTGTTTACTATCTTTTTGTGTAAAATTTGTAAATAACGCTACATGGTTACAGCGTGTACACACATCCATGGTATGGTTTGATTCCAGCCATGAACGTCTGTTGTGTGCCATACCCATACCTTTCTTCTTGTGTCCTGTCTGGCTCTTTTACCGTTAAATACACAATAAAAGGTGAGAATGTGTAGAAAAGCTTTTAAAAAGCAAAATTATTATGAGTCATCAAACTACTGTCTATACGATAAAATCTTGCTGGCAAAAATAAATATGCCTGGTGTTAATGGCACTGAGGATGCATTCAAGGCAATACTTCAAGCAAGAGACACATTCCTTAATTAACCCATTTCTATCATTGGAAGTACTTTATGGTGATTGTACTGTACAGGTCACACAAATTTCGCAATTATCTGATATTCATGGACAGTCAACCAACATTAATAAGAATCTGTGAATGCAGAGCTATACCTTTTGGCTGTGTGTTGAAAAATATGTCGGGAGGTCAAATAGAAACTCACCTGTCAGTGTATACCATGCATTAGATCTCTTGTCTACGTTGGCATTTTAATGAATTTGTTTGGGAGAAAATAGGTTGCTGTGCATTGCCATGGATATAATTTACATATAGGTACAGATATGATAAATACAGAATTTAATCTAATAACAAAAATTGAGCTTCTCAGCTGCTCTTTAAATAGGTGTTTAACACATACAAACATACACAGCCTCATGTTTTTTTTGCTCCAGAGGACATTACAACTTCATCCTTTGAATTAAATGATTTACATTTTGGGGATTTGCTTTTTTTGCCACCAAATGGAAGGCGGGTACCATTTGATTGTGTTAAACTGATACACACAGACACCCAGTCTGCCAACCAGATGCTTTGTGCCATATTTATCTAATGAATGTGTGCTCAGTCTCCCTAAGTTTGGCAGAAAATTACAGAAGATCAAAGAAGGTGAAAGAGGAGGAATCAAGAATTCTTTGGAAATTTATTTTCTTTAAATTGAACAAAGTTATTATAACAGAAGTGAGTCATCAGGCCATAATCTAAAAATAGTGCATTTGCATTCCTCGTCTACAATTCTTTAGATGTAGAGCACTGTTTAAATTTAACACTCAGCATTTTCTCTACAGATCATTACAAAATAGTAAATAGCTTTAATTCATAGGCTGGATAAATCAGATTAGTGACCAGACTTACACTTTTCTAAGTCATGTATAGGATGTGTGCCTGCATGTTTACAAGATGAAACAGGACAGGCTGTGTTAGCACTGGCAGAGAGCAGAATGCAGTTTGTGATTTCCAGCCCGAGGCCTCAAGATGAAAGATAGACACACATTTTGTCAGAGCATTATGATATGATGGACACTTAGTCTGAGTTTCAGCTCAATATTTTTTCATAGCCATTTTTGATTTGATTTATTCTCATTCTTTGACATTTATAAGAGAGTAATATGGAACACTGCCTTTGCAATTTGTTCTTTCTTGTACTGTGTGCTTTCTTGCCTGGTATAAATAATTTAAGCAATTTGGTGTGTGTAATGTAAATATTATTGGGAATCATAGGGCCATCTAGTCTTGTTGAAGTTTTAAAATGATTTAAAACATGATTAAAACAATTTATCTTAATTACCTGTTATGTGGTTTTACATTTGGTAACAGATTCAGAGATTCAGAATTTTGTTGCCTCTCACCAATGAAAAAATATTGCGGTTTGAAAGTTTCGCCCAGTGGTTTCCTCAAATTAATGATGTTGTTCCCTGAGGCAATATTGATGAAAGCTGGCGCGATCTGCTGACATTTGTTAAGATCTATGATGTAAACAGTTGAGTTAAGTTTTGACCTTTGCTCTGGTTGCTTCCATCTCTTTTAATAGTTTCTGTTTTATTTTTTGATCAAGTCAAGTCACGTCTTCTTTTTCACAAAAGTTTGTGTAAAAGCAGATATTATATTCATTTAATGTTTAACTTTTCATAGCGCTTTGAACAGAGAATTTATTATAATTTGTATGACTGGATGACAGTTAAGCAGTATTGTTTCTTTGTGACTGTGACTCTAAGCAGTCATGTGAAAAACTAAGTATACTGTGCGTCAATTGCTTGATTCAGTAGCTTTAGCAGCAATAACCTGAAATATTTAAGACTTTTTTAGTCTCTCACATCATTTTGGAAAAAATTTGGCCCACTCTTCTTTACAACATAGCTTTAGTTTGTTGAGGTTGTGGGCATTTATTGATTCACAGCTCTGTTAAGGTCCTGCCACTGCATTTCAGTCATTTTGAGGTCTGGACTTAGACTAGACCATTCTGTTGTTGATTTGCTGGTATGCTTGGGATCAATGTCCTGATCCGATTTTGGCCAGGCTTTAGCTGTCAGACAGATGGCCCCACATTTCATTCTGGAATACTTTGATATACAGAGAAGTTCATGGTCTTCTCAATGGCTACAAGGTTCCCAGGTCCTGTGCTTGCAAAACAAGCCCAAATAATCAACCCTACACCACCATACTTGAGTTGGTATGAGGTGTTTCTGCTGATATGCTGTGTTTGGGTTTTGCCAAATGTGACACTCAACATTATGGCCATACAGTTCCACTTGGTCTCGTCTGTCCAAAGAACATTGTTCCAGAAGTCTTTTGGTTTGTTCACATGTAACATAACCTAAGCCATGCTGCCATGTCATTTTTAGAGAGAAAAGGCTTTCTCCTGGCAACCCCTCCAAAAAAAGACATACTTGTTCAGTATTTTTCTAATTGAACTGTCACGAACTATAACATTTAAAATGGTAACTAGCTTGTGGAATCTGGGATGTAGCTCTTGGGTTTCTTGCATTTTCTCTGAGCATTGCACAGTCTGAACTTGGGGTGAATTTGCTAGGATGCCAGGAAAGATTGGCAGCTGTCTTGAGTGTTTTCTACTTGTAGATAATCTTTCTCACTGTATAATGATGTACTTCAAATTACTTGGAAAAGGCCTTATAACCCTTCCCATTTTGAGGGGGAGCAACACGTGGTTCTCTATGATCATTGCTGATGACTGTTCTTCTTAGTATTGCGTTAACACACACCTGAATGCCCCAGACCAGCAAGCTGCCAAAACTTTTTCCTTTTATAGAGGTCATCACACTTGCTGATGATCAGGTAATTAAATCCATTTGAATAGCAGCGCTTGGCTGCTAATTAGCCTCTTAATTCCTTTGAAAGTATGCAGCTTTGGACTTTGGACTTCTACAAGCCAGGAGAGCTATTGCACTATGCTGGAAGAGTATGGACGCTCCTACAATGAAAATGTGGATGAAGGAACTTTCAGAATGTATTGGACTGGAAAGATTAACATACATTGCCAAGGGCAAGCGAAAAGACTTTGATAAACTCTGGGAACCATATATGAATATTATGACAAATGAAAGTGCTAGATTTTTCTGAAATGATTTGCAGATGCTGTAAAATGTAGCCCCCATTTTCTTTCTCCCCCCACATTTTTTAAATTTAATTGAATTTTATTTTATTTTAAAAATATTTTTCTTGATAATTTGTTAATTAATCTAATTTCATACATTTATTCAAATTGAAAAATGATGCAAGGGTATGCAGTTTGTGTGTGTAGTGTGTATGTGTATGTATGTGTATATGTTATGTGTTTGCGAAAAAAATTTGAAAAAGACAATAAACATATTGGCAAAAAAAAAAGAATAGCAGCGCTTGGCTGCTAATTAGCCTCTTAATTCCTTTGAAAGACCTAAGGGTGTACTTAAATTTTTGCGAGACTGAGGAGGCTAATCCATGACTTATGTGTGTTTTTGTATTCAGATAGGCTTTTACTGCATTGTCAGTGTGTTTAGGATCATTGTCATGATGAAAAATGAAGCTGTTGCCAATCAGACGCTTTTTAGATGGCATTGCATAGTGGATCAAAATCTGATGGGACTTTTCTGTGTTCATAATTCCATTAAATTTGACAAGATCCCAAACATCACTGTCTAAAATGCAGCCCCAAACCATGACAGAGCCTCCACCATGTTTTACAAATGGCTGTAAATGCTCACTGTTGTACCTCTCCTGACCACTGTACATACTGACAACCAAAAATTGACAATTTAAAATTTGGATTCATCACTCTATAAGACCTTTTGCCAGATATTTTCAGTCCAGTTCTTGTGTAATTTGGCATATCTCAGTCTTTTCTTCCGGTTGTCTTCCTTAAGAATAATTCTTAAATAATACTTGACCTCCTCCACTGAGACCATTTATGATAGGGTGGACAGTAAATGGATCAACTGTAAGGTCAGATGAATCTCTTAATATATTTTTCCTATTCTTAAGGATGTGACTTTCAGATACTGTTCATCTGCTGTATTTTTACAAGAACATCTGGCTCACTGGAAGCAAACTATACTGAAATAAGGGGTGGCTTGAGACTTTTGCACAGTATTGTGGATACCAACCACATAACAAATTTTGATTTGGTAATGAGTGTTAAAAATTTGAACTTTAGCGAGATTTCCACATTTTTTCACACCTGAATCACGTTACCAAGCACCCTCTGTTCTGTATGAAGTGATGAAAAACATCATTCATAAGCTTGTCAGTGTGACAGAATTTGTCATAGTAACAGTTATATCTTTATTTTTACACTAGAATGAGTACTATGAGAGAGTTGTATCAAAAAGAGTACATTTGAAGATGTAATTTTATTACAGTTTAATTTAGTAAGGTTGAAAACGGCCCAAACATTTAGACTTCAGGACCACAGCATTTGTGTGATTTCTTTTAAAAGTTCTGTACCTTCTTTGGCCAATGATTCATTTCTTCAATGCCTGTTTGCAAAAGGACATCTGGAAATTCATTGCTAATGAGGCTTCCTGCTATCAAATAAACAATCAGATGTATCGAAGCAGAAATTAAGGACAGTGACAGTCAGACAGCTGGCAAAGGATAAAAAGCTGCAGCAATCACTGTGGAACTGATGGAGAGTTAATTTGTTTGAAGATTTCAGAGTCAATGTCTAGCTTTTGTTTCTGATAATACTTTCTATAATAGGACTGTAAGATATGTGGCTTCTGGGCAAATGGAATAAGTCGTATGGAATTTTTTATAAACATTTATGTAGCTTTCACAGCCTAGACAATAACTTAACTTTGTTCACTGTGTATTTACTGATGTAGTACAATAGTTATGTTGCGTGTACACACTTGGGAGTTATGTTTGATCTGAAAGTAGTCATAATTTAAAATTCTGAATACTGAATTTTATACTACTCAATAGCCTGGAGTTGGCTTTCAGCAGACACTCTGTACACAAACCTGTTCCTCTGTGTTCCTTCTATGTACATATTTCATCTTCATGGTGAAAAAACTTACTTAAAATGGTTATAAACCAGCCATTACCATCTCAGAGTCACAGGCTAGTCATTGTTATTTCTACTTACTGTATTCTAGAAAGCAGCTACTGTTTCCTCAATATCTGCTCAAAAGAAGTATTAACAAAGAGCAGAAAATCTGAAAATAGAGAAGATGGTCGATAGCACCAAATAAACACACAAAGTTGACCTAAATAAAGATGCCTGAACAGCAAAGATGTTCCAGATTTTAATAATGATTTAGCTTGTGAAGCAATGAAAGCTTTTTCCCCAATATGCAAAGTATGTTACTGGAAATGATAAATTTCCACCTGTGGGTGTTTGGTATCGTGTTGTGGGTTATAAGATACGGCAATATCAGATTTATACTCTGTAACCAGATCCATTAAGTAACACTGCAATATTCTTCATATTTCTTTATTGGATGCGTTTTAAAAAAAAATCAGGATATATTTGTTTTATATCTGGTTGTTTTCATGTTGTTTATTAGTTATAGTTTGAGATATTGCTAATGTGTAAAGATTCTTCATTGGTCAGACAATTGCCAGTGTTTCAATGGGAGAATTTAGCTACATGAATAGCCTTCCAGGATAAATCCATTATTATATCCTCAAAAAGCAGGGATATGATGGAATAATCACTGCCATTGCTGCTGCCTTCACAAATCCTTCTTGTCATCACAATAGTGCAAAATTTATATGACAAAAGTTTTGGAATTTTGCACAGCCATAGACCTCCAAGGGATGTGGAACTGATTAGATTTTTAGCCATTTTGAAAATATGGATTTGTCACTAGGTGGTGTTAATTTGTAAAAACTGTAAAACTAGACTGTTTGTTAATTGTGCTCAAAGGAAAACAAAATTGATCGTAGGATCATACACTTTCATGGTAACAGCATGTTCTGTCTGCCACCACCTGCTGTTTGCGTTTGCCACATACAACATTTCCTGGGATATTATGGAATCATCCAATTTGCATTAAATGAACAAACAAAAACAAACTGACCATTGCATTTAGCCTCACATCATGTCAAGCAGAGCCGTGCAGAGACCTCTAAAGGGGCAGGTGGTCAAAGTAAAAAGAAAAAAAAATCTATTCAGAGGAGCACAATATTTATTATTTGTTCATTTATTATGATTTATTAATAATTAATCATAATAAATGTTCTCGTGAAGGGCCACAGGAAGGCCTACTCTACACAAAAAAGCTTGCTAAAAGAGCACTTTGGGAGTCAAGTGTTAAAGGGGCAGGTTCTGCGGCCCCCTTAGCTCCCTCCTCTCAGCATGCCTGATTTCAAGTGTCGTTGGTTCAGGTCAGCATTCATGAAGTAATTGGGGCTTTTCAGGCAACAACGGGGAGCTAGTTTTGAGCTAGTTAACTCTGATGCAGATCGCTAGGTGTAACTTACTAAATTTTTACATTAATTCCACATTTACTTGCAGACTGCTACAAAGTGAAGCATTGTCAAAGGAGTTGTTGTTATGGCTGCATATTGTCAAAATGAATGGCCAAAAAGTCAAGCGTAAACTTTTCAAACAGCCATTTGAATGTTGAAACTAAACACCCTACATGGCATATCATCTAAAAACAGCAGGCTAACATGTCTGTTTTTGGATGTTCAGACAGCTTTTGTCTTTAAAAAAAAGACAAGTGGATTTGTCTCTGAACATACTGGATCCTATTAAATGTATTTCATCCTCATACAACAGTCATCATTACAATGGTCAGCACATCCACTGGATGCGAATTTAGACACAGCACATGAGTGAGACATGGCACTGAAATGAAATCTGTGGGAGAATACTAAAACAGACAATTTTGTTGCTAGAAGGACTTTGGTGACAAATCAAAAGGGAAAATGATATCACAGTGGCAATTGTTTAATTTGTTGCTCAACGACGAGGTTAAAATGACTAAATATGCTGCAAATAATAGGTTTTATGTATATTTGTAACTAATTTAGGCAAATAGGGTGATCACGTGCAGCTTATTTCACAAATACCTGACAGTCTGGTTGAAAAATTGATTGAATACTGTATTAATTCATACTACTAGGCCTACTTCTGCAATTAATTTGGTCAACATTTCTCAGAAGATCATACCTTTGTATTTTTTAGAGGCTGCATTGCACTTTGACTTGGGACTTTATGTACATGTATATAAAATCTATGTAGCTTGTCTTGATATTTGTTTTTGATTTACCTCGGAGCGCATCCTGTGTGTTTCTTTGCAGCTTTTTTTTTTTTTTTGTTCCC
>VUQH01050043.1:54675-68451 GCA_015106775.1 Etroplus canarensis | reverse complement strand
TTCATAAAACAGATGGCATCATGAAGAAAGAACATTATGTGGAAATATTGAAGCAACATCTCAAGCCATCAGCCAGGAAGTTGAAGCTTGAGCACAATGGGTCTTCCAAATGGACAGTATACTGCTAAAATAGTCACAAAGTGGCTTAAGGATAACAAAGTCAATGTTTTGGAGTGGCCATCATAAAGCTCTGATCTCAGTCCTATAGAAAGTTTGTGTGTAGAATTGAAAAGGCGTGTGCGAGCAGGGCGGCCTACAAACCTGACTCAGCTACACCAGTTCTGTCAGGAGGAATGGACCAGAATTCCAGCAAACTATTGTGAGAAGCTTGTGGAAAGATACCCAAAACGCTTGACCCAAGTCATACAGGTTAAAGGCAATTCTACCAAATACTAAGGAAATGTATGTAAACTTCTGACTTTGAAGAAAGTAATAAAAATCTCTCTAAAATATTCTAAATCTCATTATTGCAGCATTTCCCAAGTAGAAATAATTTTGGCAATCCTAACTGACCTATAACAGGAGAAGTTTAGTCCAATTTAATTTCAGACAGTGAGAAAAAATTTTTGTCTTTTTACACAGTGTATGTAAACTTCTGGTTTCAACTGTATGTATATACACTCCATGATCCTCTGAGGCAGTGACAGGTTAAAATTTTCATTTTTGATGGCTGCAACACAGCCAATCAAAAGTATTATAGACTGTCAGTTTGTTTACAGAAATCAGGAAAATTTAACATAATTATCTCTCTTATAAAATAATTTCTTTACGTGTCTGAAAATGAAGAGATTTTCATTAATTTGGTTTTAACTGCATTAAGCTTGCTAATCATAATAGTTTAAATTGTTTCAAATTTTGAGATCTTCCTTTCTCTCTCAATGTACGAGACACATTTTCATATATTATTAATCTAGAAATATTTACCGGCTTATTCAAAAATCATCTTCAAACTACGGTACAAAAGTTGTTTTAACATATAAACTCCCATGTAGGAGTGTCACGATATGCAGGAATTTGTGATATATGACATTTAAAATATGAAATAATTAAAAAAAATAATAATAATGTATCCCCAAGACGACCCCTTGGGGAGTCGTCTGAGCGGATTAATTCGCATTGGTAATTTGACAAAGGGTGTAACACTGAATGCCCTTCCTGACGCAACCCTCCATGGTGAGAGTAGCTTGTGTTCTTACCTGGAATTGAATGAGAGACCTTTCACTTGTAAGGTGAATGCATAAACCACTTCTCTACGGGGCACAAAATATGAAACAATAATATTAGGATAATACCATAAATAATCCACCACCAGCAGAGGTATGCTTACTGAATCCACCTTTGTACACTTATATTTTGAGTGATATTGATTTTCTAAAGGTAAAGATGAATTTGACTGAACATTATGATTATTTTAACATTTCTGTAGCTTTTGTGTTAATATGAAATCTTTTAGGCATGGTAATTGTGTAAAAAATCTGGTAGTGTGACAACTCTACTCCCAGGTTTGGTAAGTTCAGAATAGCCTAATATGGATCTTTACATATGGATAAATCAGACAAATTAGCCTCATTATTTTTTTTTATGAAACCAGCTCTTTAATGAACTTTTGCACTGAATTTTTACAGCCCCTGGCAGGTTGATGGCATTTTTAGACAGTAAAAGGAAAATCAAAGATGAAAAGTTAAGTATTTTTAAGCACATTTAAAAACATCTACTGACCAAAGTGCTGCTAAGCCAAGAGAACAAAACAACATAAAATACATAAAACAGATAAAAACATGAATAAGACAAGGCATCTGAGCACAGATATAAACCAGAAACATTTGAGTGGCAAAAGAAAAACACAACAGTATAACATATTAAAAATCAAAGATTAAAAACCACTTATAAAAACTCACACAGAAGCAAAAGCACATTAACAGTTATTAAAACATAGACATTTAGCGAAGACAGAACCATACAGTGACACTGCTTCAGATTATGACAACATGTTTGGTTATCCAATAATTACTGTTGTGTAGATGTTATGTTCCATCTTTTTTTTAAATATTAAAACAATCCCAATGAAATATTTTGCTCTTTCATTCCTATAATTTTCTCTTAAAGCGTGAGTTACTCTGGATATGATGCTATCACGATATATTGCCCGCTATAACAGTGGTATCATGATACAGCAATTCTGTGATGTAATTGTCTCTTAAAAGGGTCTCAAACCTGCGGCTCAGGAGAAGCATGTGGCTCTTTTTTCCACCTCCAGTGGCTCCTTTGACTGTAACAAAAAGCTACATGGAAATGAACAATGGTTATTTCATTTATCATTGCCTAAAGTCATTCTTTAAATTCCTGAATTGTAAAAATGTGTAACCTATACACCAAATTTAAAAAATAAATTTTAATATTTCATCAGCTAAAATGTAGCCATGTCTGTTTCTTATGTCTGGTGCCTTATCCTCTTATTTTTACTCAGCCTCTGTGTGTTGGTGTAAATTTATTCCCATAAATGGCTTGTCTTTAAACTTCCTAGCTATAGATTTCAAAACCAAAAATCTAATGGCGTACTAGTGCACTTGATCTGTGGCTGGACATTACTCATATTTAACTTGGAGACCTCCCTTTATTTACTATTTGATAGTTTTTTTAAAGCTGCTAGTCTTCTGTAATGTAGTGGTTTACATAGTAAAAAGTCTCTGATTTGATTCCAGCAGGAGACACAAGCCTCTCTCACCATAGGGGGTTGCTCCAGGAAGGGCATCTGGTGTAAAACCTCTGCCAAATTACCAATGCAGATTTGTTCGCTATGTTGACCCCTTGGGGAGAATACAAGGGAGCAGCCGAAGGGACATTATGTTTTATTATCAAAATAGAATAGTTTTAATTTGATTAATTTGCACAAACACAGGTAGGACTCAGAGTAGCTGCCCTGTTTCAACAAAAACATGGTGTTAATTTAATGAAGTTAACACAGCAAATCATCAAAAATAGTTCACTGCATAATAATCATGTTAACATACAATGTTTTACACTTGTCAATAAGCCTGATAGTATAATTTCCACTTGATAGGCTGTGGCACCTCCATTATAAGGTTCAAATATATTTTGCGGCTTTACAGATGTTTTTTGTCAAAAATTATTTAAAAATGGCTCTTTTAATAGTAAAGGTTGCAGACCCCTTGTCTATAATCTAAAATCATATCTAAGTGAAGAAAAAAAATACCTCTAATAAGGTATGAAGTGAAAATAATCAACAAACTGAATTAGCTGCATTAATTCAGTTTTCAGCACTTGAATTTTTTTGTGTCTGCATTTTTTAAATAAAATATTTTTTTAGTGTTACAGTATGTTCTGTTGATACCGGTCTTGAACTCTGCACGTTAGTGGCAACATGCATGCTTAGGGTTCAGTTTAGGTGAGGTCATCGTTAGTTTTTGGCGAGGTGGCGGGTTTATGTTAGGGCAATGTTGGAGTTGAGGTTTGTCCAATCTTTTGGAACGTTTAAGACTCATCAGTAAAGAATTAATCAGTGTAATGTGGTACAATTAATAGACTGTGACAAAATCTCCACAAATCCCTGTTATTTTTATAAATGTAATTAATTTTTGGCGCTTGTTCTAGCATGGCTTGCATCTGAGTGTCTGCAGAGAATAAAAGACCTGAGAGTTTTGGTTCGGCAGAGCTTCATGATGTCTTGACACTGGCTATCCTTTGTGAGTCACTCATCCCTTTTGCATTTAAGGTTGGTTTTACAGTGAAGAAGAATTTTGGGCTCTTTCACTAAGTGAGGAGGCGGTGTCTTACCACTCTGATACACACAGGGTGGATTAGAGGATTAGCATCCACAGGCTAATGCTAACACTGTGCTGCTACCACTGCTGCAGATGGCATTGTCTCACACACACATAGACACACAAGTGTGGGCAAACACATGTACACGCATACCGAAAGTGGGTCATAGTCCTGGTGTTTGTCTGTTTGCCTTAATTACTATAATTGGTAGTGGAAAGGTTTGTCAGATGTCTTGAATTAGATCAAACTGAAGAGGAACTCGTATTAGTTTATTGATTGGGATTTTTAGGACAAGAGCGGGATTACTTTAAAACTGGTATGGCTGCATTTGAAGGCTGAGCAGATGCTTTTTCTGCTGTTTTTGTACACCTGGTTATGTATAATAACCAAAAAAATCCCTTTTTCCAAGCCAGGAGCTTTGTGTGTTTCCAATTCAGATGAAGTCTCTTTATTGATGAGGTGAACAGAAAAGGAAATAAAGAGAAACAAATTTAATTCAGGAAATTAATCAATTAAAAATGTGTAAAATATTCACAAATGTATGAAAATTTGCTAGTGTTCTTATCTTTGAATCTTTGACAGCTGGCCTTCATCAGGATATTTAAATAAGTCTGTCTATTAAAATGTTTTAAAAACCCAACCGTGCAGTTTCTTGACAATCCAGGTTCACAAGGGGGCTGGAGCCAATCCAAACTGTCATAGGGCCAGAAGTGTGGTACACCTCAGACAGGTCACCAGTCCATCACAGAGCTAACACACAGAGAGAGAGGCAACCATTCACACCTATGGACAGTTTAGAATCACCAATTAATCTAACAAGCTTCTCTTCAAACTGTGTGAGGAAGCCAGGTTTATTGATAATTTACTGACCATTAATTCATTTATCAAGGAGATGCTGACTAATAAATTTGACATGAAATGACTTCATCTCTTCATGAACCTGAAATGTAAGTATCCAATCCAAAACCACAAAACGGCATTTCTTATAATCCTATGTTTTAGTTTAGTTTTAAGTGGGCTCTAACTTTACCATCTCCCGCTGCCATGAAATACTTCACTTAATGCAGCACACCATGAAACATGCCTTATTTGCTGAAAGTAACAAAAGGGCTCTGTGTTTTGGCAAACCTGGTGTTTATATTGTAATGCAAACACCTTTTGAGCTGCAGCCGACAACATCACTACACTTTGTCATTGTTACTTTGTCTGAAAATTGCAGTAGCACTTTTAAATTTCAGAGCAACAAAACTTAAATTGTCTGACAATTTTTGCACACACATGCGTCAAGATTTAAATGTCCTGCCAGTGTCCATATGTTGTTATCTCATGGTAGGTTGGAAGTGGGGGTTGGTCAGGATGAAGGAGTCACAAGATAAACAATGACCTGAACAGGAAGGAAAACATGGTCCGGACTCAGACAGATTAGATTAGATTTGATTAGATTTTGTGTGTGTGTGTGTGTGTGTGTGTGTGTGTGTGTGTGTGTGTGTGTGGAATGTTGTGCAGCATGTAAGATACAGTTGGGATATTTCATACTGCGCTTAAGTTCCCAAACCCAAAACTTTTACAGCCAGTCTTTGACCTCATCTATTATACTGCACTCAGTTTTGACTGATCACCGACTGTATTCTGTCTCATCGACTGGTATGGTCTGTTTTTCCCCATTTAATCGACTTGTAAAATCCTGTCAAACCACACAGCATCAGAGCATGTTGCACCAGCACACAGAGTACTGTGCAAAAGTCTTGAGGCACCATTCATTTTTTCATATGTTGCTAGGAAAATAGGAAACAAGTTACTGAAACATATTCACACATAAATTAAAATACAGTACTTAAGGCAAAAACTCAGTTTGTACAATTCTAACCAGCTTGAAAGTCAATATTTGATCTGACAACCTTTATTCTTCAACACAGCCTGAACGCTCTTAGCCAAGCTTTCCTGTCATTTCTCTCAATAGTCTTCAGGAATAGTTCTCCAGGCTTCTTGAAGGACATTCTGTTCTGTTCTCTGTCAAGATGATCCCGCACTGCTTCAGTAATGTTGAGGTCTGGGCTCTGAGGTGGCCAATCCATGACTGATAGTATCCCATTGTGTGTTTTTCTATCCAAGCAGGCTTTTACTGCACTGGCAGCATGTTTGGGATCATTGCCATGCTTAAAAAATGAAGCCGGTTGCCAGTCAGATACTTTCCAGATGGTATTGCATGGTGGATTAAAATCTGATGAAACTTTTCTGTTCTCATAATTTCATCCATTTTTACAAGATTCCCAATGCCACTGTGTGAAACGCAGCACCAAACCATAACAGAGCCTCCACCATGGCTGTACACACTCACTCATGTACCTCTCTCCTGACCTCCTCTGTACATACTGATGAAGATTTGAACCAAAAATACCCAATTTGGATTCATCACTCCATAAGACCCACTGCCATGGATTTTCAGTCTGGTTCTCATGCAATTTGTCCAGTTGCCTCAAATTTGGGAATTTTATGCATGTAAAACTGTTACCTTTGGCATTTTTCATAAATTCAACCAAAGAAATGGGAACAAATTATATATTTTTATGACAAGCCGCTAGTAACAAAGTGCCTAAAGATGTCATTTAAAGTTGGTTCATTGCCAAGTTGTCAGTTATGTGTAGAAACAAAACTGGCTCATCCTTTGTGTTAGGTGCCTTTGTTGCTCTTGAATGATTCATAGGTCAGTGTTATGTAGCTTAGCAAACAAACTGTCCTCTGAAAATGGACAGGTACAAGAACTGGACTGAAAATGAGTTTGAAAAAAAAAGCAGCTAATATCCAAAGACAAACTTTGAAAGACCTTCTGAAAGCATGCAGAAGTACTGCCCAAGATCACTTTAAAAAAAATTACAAGAATGTCTGGCTCTGTGGAAGCAAGCTATAAAGAAATGAGTGACTTTTGTACATTACTATAGTTCTTAAGTTGTTCAGTCATGCTCATTAGCATTAAAGACCAGATCACAGACTGTAAAGGCAGCCTAACCCTAACCTTAATCTTTGTTGCATGAACCGAAACCGTGGTCCTGTTACTGTTACCTTTCCACCACCTCTTTTTAAGGCCTGCGCTGACAAACATCTCTGGTTTTTAAAAGCTTTGCTTTTATGCCATGACCCTGTACTTTCTGTCTAAGTCGATGCCTTTTGGAAAAAGGGAGCAGATTCAGAAGTTTCTTGACATAGTCTTTACTTAGCTCTTATTACACAGCCCAGAAAATGTACATTGCTCTGCCTTGCAGAAAATAATTATCCTCTCTCAAACAGAACTGATAGCACTCATGGTTTAAGTTGAATGGGATGCAGACTTCCGCCAGGCATGAGCAGTTGAGTGAGACAAGAAGCCTAATGAACAGTTGTGGAAAATCACAGCTCTGCTCAATATGTTCTGACACATACACACACTCAAAGCAGTGCAACTGTGTCTCTGAGCATAGCAGGATGTCCACAGTCTCCGCGTGAGAGCAGCTAGCAATACTGCAACAAGTAAGTGCGGCGGCGCACTGCTGATGATCACTTCAAGTGGATTCAGCGTCACCACAAATTCAATTAAATGTCATTTCCTAGCAAACACCCAGGAGCTCCACTGTACAGACGCAAGGAAATGGGGAAGTGGGAAGAACAATTGAGTGTGTGAAGCAGCAGCAGTTAGAGGAAAGTGTAGTCAGATGGAGTGCGACAGGCAGGGAATGAAAAGAGAGGAAAAATATATCAAGAAATTGCACCTATACATCCAAATCTTCCTCCAACGGTACCCCCGCCATCATCTCTCCCTCCTCTCTGTGTCAGAGTGGTTATGTAAGGCAGCAGAGCTAGGCAGCTTATTTAGCCTCCCGTGAGGATTAGGCAGAAGCCTGGACATGTCACCACCTGCAATGCTCACTGGCAGTCACACATATACACACACACACACACACACACACACACACACACAGAAGGCACTGCAGCACAGCTGACAGGCTTTCCCTAAGACCCCCTCTCAGAGAGGCTAGTCAGAGGGTAAGACACACTTTGATGTACTCATGCAGTGCCAGCAGTAGTAGTAGGCCACTGGGCTTAGATAAATTGCACTTCAGACAGAAGGCCGAGCTATGAACACTACAAAGATCATTTAATATTTCAGCCTTCTTTTTGTTCGAGTGTGAGTGAAAGGAGGGGACTTCGCTGCAGAAAGACGGTCAAATGAATCAACACAGGATTAATGTTATATTTATGCCAGTGGTGCATATTGCTGATATAAAGGAAGTGAAAATTGTGATTTTACAACTGCACCAAAATCACCACACACAATGACATGTATACGCTAAAACTTAAATGTGCCCATCACTTTTTGCAAAATTCTGCAAACAAACAAACTGAACCAAAAACACAACCTCCTTGGTGGAGGTAAAAATAAATATTAAAACTATATAAAAATATCATCAAATTGCTAATCTAAAGCAAGAGCAGTTCAGAACTGCACACCTCTGTCAAGGCTGGAAAAAACATTTAATCCTTAATCTAGATCCAGATCAACTCCAAAAGTTAATCACTTACTGGTAAAGTACTGGTAAAACTTTCATGCCCATCTATCTGTAATTTTTAGTGTAATCCTGCTAAGTAACAAACAAACCAAACCAAAAACACAACCTCCTTGGCAGAGGTAAAAAAAATTCCTAGCCAACCGCTTCAAAATCAAATGATTTCACTTTTGTACATCCATCCATCCATCCATCCTCTTTTGCCTATCCAATCCATAGTCACAGAGGGGCTAAAGCTAGAGCCTTGTCTCTCTCTCTCTCTCTCTCTCTCTCTCTCTCTTTCTCTCTCTCTCTCTCTCTCTCTCCCTCCCTCCCTCTCCCTCTCCCTCCCTCTCCCTCTCCCCTTCTCTCTCTCTCTTTGTGATTAAACTAAAGAAATGGGCTGCTATTAACAAAATACCTAAAGGTACAATTTGAAATTGGTTCTTCGCCTTGTCTGTTATGTGTAGAAACAACACTGGTTCATCCCTCGTGTTTGGTGCCCCTTTTATTGCTGAATGAGTCATAGGTCAGTATTAAGCAGCTTAAGCAAATTAAAAGCAAAAGGACTGGAGTGAAAATGACTAAAAAGCAGCCAGGGCCCAGAGAAACACTTAGAAAGACCTTCAGAAAGCCTGGGAAACTGTCGCTCAACTTTGCTTAAAAATTAAAATAAATTCTGGCTACTTGGAGGCAAAGCATAAAGCAACAGAGGGGTGGCTCGAGACTTTTGCACAGTACTGTATATTTGAGGATGATTGCAGTCACTGGCTGAGCAATGGATAAATATCCAGAATAAATAAAAGGCAGAAACTACAGTTTGGACGACATAAGCCTAATTTATAATAACCACAGTTTAAATTTGTCCGAGTGATTTCTTTGTGGAAATGTCAAGAAAATGAAATTTATTGTTCAGTTCTTGATTATTGTAAGATTATAGTAATTAAATTACAATATCAGTTAATGCACAAATAATAATGATCAAATAAATATTACAATGCTGGAAGCAGAAGTGGCCCAGAACTGTTTAAGCTGACCGACATGTAAACTACCTCCACCCACAGCAGAAACTAACGCTGCTTCAGAGTTGAGACCAAATGACACCTGATTTCTCCTAAAGTGCGACTTCAATCCACATCTTCCTCGTGCTTTTTTGGTTTGGAGGTGCAAAGAAGCGATGCCAGTGAGGGAAACATGGATTATGAGAGCAATAACAGGGAGAGCTGCGGAATCACACCAAAGCGCTCCCGAGTTGTATCAACAAATGACAAGACTACTGAAAACTGAACACAGGCACAGGGGGCAGAGATGAAAACAAATCCAACTTGTGTTAGAGAGAAAGCGTTGGGTTTTATTCCTGGCAAAAAGAGAAAACTATCAGAGGAACAAAATGCTGCAAGTCAAAAATCTTTTCCCTGAAGTGCAGACATTGTGTCTCTTCGTCTACACAATTCATCGCCTCCTTTTCAGCTCTCACTTACATGCCAACCCAGCCATTTCATTAAGAGTTCTTTTCACTCCTGTTAATTAACTTGGTAGCTTTCTACTGCTCTCAGTTTTGCAGTATCAGCTGCAGTTACAGTTTGACGTCAAATACTAGCTTATTGAGATGTTCTCCAATCCCGCTAAAAGCAAGGAAATTACACAACCATCTCGAGACATTTGTTTAAGAAAAAAGGAAAATACGTACATTTTAAAGCTGCAAATATCTCCCTTAGGCCTTTCCCTATTTTTTTTTTTTTTGCATTTCCACCTGTTCTGAAAAGCCCCAGAGTCTGCAACATCACTAATCAAGAGGCACCAACAAGCAAGACGCACCATGAAGACCAGGGACAAAGTTGTGGAGGAGCACGAATCAGGGTTGGGTTATAAAAAAATATACTAAACTTTGAAAATCACACAATATGGCACCACAAAAAACCTGCCTAGAGAGGGCCATCCACCAAAACTCACAGACCAGGCAAGGAGGGCATTAATCAGAGCGGCAACAAAAAGACCAAAGGTAACGCTAAAGGAGCTGGAAAGCTCCACAATGGAGACTGCTGCATCTGTCCATAGGACCACTGTGAAGTGCACACAGAGCTGGGCTTCACAGAAGGGGGGGAAAAAAAGACATTCCTTACAGAAAAAAAATAAGAACACACATTTAGAGTTCACCAAAATGTGATAGACTCCCTAAACATGCAGAAGAAGGTCCTCCAGTCAAATGAGACTAAAATTGAACTTTGTGGCCATCAAGGAAAAGGTTACGTCTGCTGCCAACCCAACACCTCTCATCAACTCAAGAACACCATCCCCACAGTGAAGCACGGTGGTGGCAGCATCATGCTGTGGGGATGTTTTTCATGGGCAGAGACTGGGAAACTGGTCAGAATTGAAGGAATGATAGATTGTACTAAATACAGGGAAATTCTTGAGGAAAACCTGTTACAGTCTTTCAGGGTTTTGAGACTGGGATAAAGGTTCACCTCCCAGCAGAACAATGAACCTAAGCATACTGCTAAAGTAACACCGGAGCGGTTTAAGGGGAAACGTGTTAAGGCATTGGAATGGCCTAGTCAAAGCCCCGACTTCAATCCAACTGAGAATCTGTGGCATGACTTAAAGACTAATGACTTGAAGCAGTACACCAGCAGAACCCAGCCAACCTGAAGGAGCCAAAGCAGTTTTGCTTTGAAGAATGGGCAAAAATCCCAGTGGCTAGATGTGCCAAGCTCATAGAGACATGTCCTAAGAGACGTGCAGCTGTAATTGTTGCAAAAGGTTGCTGTTATTTTTTAGAATTTTTGACAATACTTCTTTTTTTCCATTTCTCTTCACCAATTTGCACACTTTTGTGTGGGTCCATTACAAAAAATCCCCCAAAATGCCAGGAAAAATGCCAAGTGGGTGGGTGGGAGGTGGAGGTCGAATGCTTTTGCAAGCTATTGTATATAATTTCATTTGCACTATTGTGGATTCCTTGAGTAAAGCCGTCTCAAAGTTTAGAACAGGTAACAACCACCTGCTGCGAGTGCCACAGGAGTTTTATTTACAAAGGTAAAAGAGTTCAAGCTGCCATTATGGCGCACAGCTAATGCTAAATTTGATTTCCTTTTTGCACACAACGTCAGTCAGCATGCTGCTGCCCTGCCTCCAGGGTCTGCTCCGAACATCAGAGCAGCGTGAGAGCAGCTTTTCAGCCAGCCATGTCATTGTCATCACTGGCTGCCAATCAAAGTTCATCCTCATTAATCCCCAGGTCCTTGGGTGGATTGAGATGGAGGAGTTTGTGAAACCTTTTAGCTCTGATGTGTTAATGTGGGATCACAGAGAATAGCAGATAAAATGAAGGGGAACGGGAGGGGATGGAAACATTAGAATTCTGTCTGAGTCATCACGCAGATGCACCCAACGCAAGAGAGGAGAAGAGCTCCCTCACTCCTGCATCTTTGCGTTCGTCGTTTTTCTGCTTGTAATTTAAAAGACGAGGAAGTTGTTTTTCTCAAACAAAACCTCTGCAGAAGCAAGACATTATGTATGGAGTGTAGGCACTCTGACAACAGTCTTACTCTGGTTTTGGATTTTCTACCTTTCTTCTTTACACCCACACAACCAACGCAAGTTTTAAGCAAAAAACTTGGACTTAACTGCTAATAACTTGGGTTAGACTAGACATAGAGAGCAAGACAGAAAAGAAAGTCAAAGAGGGGTGAAATGTGAGAGCCCCTCTTTAGTCTAGTTTTGTGTTCACTGAGATTCAAACTCCCAAGAAGCCGGCCCTTTAACCAACCCGACTACACTCCAAACTGAAGGAGCTCTGTGGAAAAACAACCGCAGCATTGACTCTTGTGCTTCTTAACCAAAGCATTTTTGCTCTCATCTTGGCTGAGGCTGTGCTGGCCTGCGGAACGGGGCCAAGGCAGCAACAAATCTACACAATTAGGAAGGAACGGGGCCACATGCTGGGTGGCCCATCAGAAACAAAATGTAGTCCAAGTGAGGAGGCATGCACACACAAAAAGACACAGACTTGTGCACATTACCTGCTCCTTGACCCAGAGAAAAAGGAACAGAGAGGCTGGAGGAGAGGAGGATGGGAACAGAGGATGAGGGAGAGAAAGAGCGATGGGCAAGGGGAGGTGGAGGAGTGTGATTACTTGTGACACATCCCACTGTGGTCTCCAATCACGGACTCATCTTAAGCCCACTTGGCAACCAATCCTCACATCCTTCTGCTCTACCACAGACTACAGTATACAGTGGATATAGAAAGTGTGCTTCAACAAAGTATTAAGTTTAGGGCGTGCACACTTACGCAGCCAGCTTATTGAATATTTGTTTTATTTTTCCCTAACATTTGCTTTTTTCTATTGAATTGTAGATTATGGGTCACATTATAAGTAGAAAGAATTATGAAATGATCTATCATGGTCTCACTTTTTTCACATCAGAAAAACCTGGTATTTTAACAGGGGTGTTCACACTTTCTATATCCACTGTATATAAGAAGCGGGTGTATCCACCATGACGTCGCCCAATGGCGTACAGATTTCAAAGTCTAGGCCCTGAAGTCATCACTCTTTTAGGTTTTTTGAAGCCAGAATTCAGACTAGGCCAGATGCTTGTGTTTGAAACCTAATTAGAGAAAAATACCTCCCTCTGTGGCCTAATATCTACCAAATGGTGGAAATATTTCCAATACGACCACCAACACACGGATCAGAAGGAATCTATTTAGCTCAGGACAATCATTCATGGAGTAAAATCACTGTCTTAATGTCATGAGAGAAGTCGATGCTTTCTGAACAGGACCACCAAGCAGCCCCTCAGTGGCATTTCACATCGAGACACTTCTGCTTGGGCTTTATTTGTCTGACCTAGAGGCAGCTAACAGGAAATTTACAAATATATTTGGCAAAATGGAAACAGAATGAGACAACATAGTTTACTATTGGACATATTGTCTAATATGCGTTACATTAACCGTTTCTTCAGTGAAGCTGTGCTTGCAGCATTTGCAGTTCACCCTTCACCACACTCTCCGACTCGCACGGCCCCACCCCTGCTCTCGCTCAGTTCCACCTCAAAGCGTAGGTCCAACAATGGATACTAAATTAAAGTTTGAAGGTGGACGTCAACTGAATGTTAAAATTCAGCCAGTGCGGCAACAAACTACAAAGGTCGTCAGATCTTTCAAACACACAAAGAAAGAAATCACTCTCTTCAAAGACAGCTGCTTTTACCTCACAAAAATAAGAATTATTGGGCTCCTTTATGTGACTTTTGTGTTTGGCTAAGATCTGAAGTAATGCCAGGATAACATTACCTAGCTTACTGCACTGTACCAGCTGTAAAGTTTGGTGGAGGAGGGATAATGCTATGGGGTTGTTTTTCTGGGGTTGGCCTGGGCCCTTTAGTTCCAGTGAAGGAAAATTTTAATGCTTCAGCGTACCAAGGCATTTTGGACAATTTTATGCTTCCAACCCTGAGAGAA
>VUQH01050043.1:25715-51373 GCA_015106775.1 Etroplus canarensis | reverse complement strand
AACAAAAATAAAAACTAATTAGAAAATACCAAACTATAATAACTCTGGTTCTCATTTTAGTTGTGTTCCACAAAGCGCAGTTTGAGTTTTAGCTGTGTTTTGGTCGCAGTTTTGACTTGCTTTTCAACTCAAGGCCAAAGCATTTATATTTCTGCACTCAGTTTTAAATCTCCCTGTGACACCTTTTTATCCACTTCCATCTGATCTGAGGGGCAGCTCTTTTTTGTGTAGACAACAAGGTCAAGTATCGTCTGCGGCAACCACTGACAAGGCTGCAGTGATGTCATAAGCTCATGCATTCATTGTGCACAGGCTGGGAAAGTAAACATATTTACTGTTAAATGAACAGGACTTAATAAAGCCTCAGGAAGAAAAAACACACATCGGGGTATGGTAATATTACGAGTGTGGCAGAAGAGTGAGAGGATGACCAAGGGCGGCATGGTGAGGAGGACAGGGGAGAGAGCGAAACTGAGGAAAGCAAAAAGAATTTTAAAAAATCCAGGGCAAAGAAAATCCTCCTGTACAAATTCCCTGTGTGTTTTGGGTCGTGAGCCAAGTGTGAGATTTGCTGCTGGATGCTGTTTCGAGGCTGCCTGCAGACAGAGAGAGGGAGGCACTCTCTGGATTAACTGGCTGATTTGTTGCCTAACTTTGAGTAAGTACCCAATCAGTAGAGTGAGGAGTGCACATTCTTTACAGTATATTGGGAGTAGTTCATGCCAGATTATCACAAATCAATACATTAAGATGAAGAGAGACACAAAAATCCATGAAGGAACACTGAACATTTGCACTGTAACGACCTGCTCAAATTCAGTACATAACAGCATGCATTACCATTGTTCAGTTAAGTCGGTGGGCTGACTCTGGTTCTGACACTTTTTGACACATTGTAGCAGAGTTCATACAGCAGCCAGGGGTCAGCAATCTTTACTTTCAAAACAGCCATTTTTAAGCAATTCATGACCCCAAAAATCTGCATGGAGCCGCAAAACACTTGAAACAAAACATGGGCTTCATAGAGCCCATTTATTTAAGCCATGACTACATTAAATGCTCAGTATTCACTGGTTACAGAGAGCTGACGTGTACCTATTCACCCCAAGAGCTCATTTAATATCAAAGGGTTGTTTTTTTGGAACAGGAAAGAACGGGACCGCGTTAAGGATATGGATCCTGCTAGCAGCGTTTCAGGTGAAGAATACAACACAACAGAACTCAAAGCTCTTATCCTAAACTCTTTAGTATTGATTTATTTACATACTGCTCCCACTTCTTGCTTCTAATTACTTTAAAACAGTTTTGGCTCTGCAGCTACACTCACAGCCACTTTAGCAGATACAGCTGTTTAACTGTGCATTAACCAAAATATCTAATCAGCCAATCACACAGAAGCAGCTCAGTGCATTTAGGCACGTAGACATGGTCAAGATGAACTGCTGAAGTTCAAACTGACTGCCAGAACGAGGAAGAAAGGTGATTTAAGTGACTTTGAACATGACGTGATTGTAGGGGCCAGAAGGGGTGATGTGACTATTTCAGAAACTGCTGATCTACTGGGATTTTCCACACCAGGTTCCACTTCTCTCAGCTAAGGACAAAAAGTGGGGCTACAACTCACGGGCTCAGAAAAATTGGACAATAGAAGTTGCCTGGTCTGAAAAGACTTGATATCTTCTGTGACCTTTGTATAGTAAAGTCAGAATTTAGCATAAGCAACAGTATCAACAGTTCAGGCTGCTGGTGGCGGTGTAACGGTGTGGGGGATATTTCCCTGGCACACTCTGGGCCCTGAGTACAGATGAAGTCTATAATCACACACTACCTGAGCTCAAGTCATCTCAAACTGGTTTCTCGAACATGACAATAAGCTCACTGTACTCGAGTACCTCCAAAATCACAAGATCTCAATCCAATAGAGCACCTTTAGGACGCAGCAGAATGGGAGATTTGTGTCATGAATGTGCAGCTGACAAATCGGCTGCAACTGTATGATGCTATCACGTCACTATGGAGCAAAATCTCTGAGGAATATTTCCAGCACCTCGAATGAAAGCAGTTGCGAAGAGTGATCCAACCCAGTACTAGCAAGGTGTACCTAATAAAGTGGCCAGCAAGGGGTTGTTTTGTATTTAGCTAATATGAATGCTTTCCGAGGACAGTCAAAAACCAAGAAAAAAGTTCAAACTGGAAGAGGCACCTCACTTATTGTTAAATTAAGAAACCACAGCTTTCCGTGAGGTGACATTTACAGATTATATCCAGAAAACACAAATTCTCAACTGCTGCCTGATCCTACTGTGTATGTGCTGCATCATTAATGGGGCAGATACCCCATTAGTCCTATGCCATCATCCCACTGGTAAATCATTGATAAGCTGCGGGGCCGTTGAGAGATCAGAAGGGGCCCATTAAGAAAGCATTACAGGGCAGCCTCCGGAGGACAAGAACATGTTTACGGTAGTAGCCCGCAGACCACTGTGATGGAGCATCCACAGTGGCTTTCATGGACCCAAAAGCATATGTTTGTGTGTTCTATGTGCCCACACAGCCAGGATCCCTGAACAAACTCTTCCTTCTCATAATGCGCTGAGATCAAAACCGCAAGCCATCTGCAGACTCGCACAACTGTACTAACACAGGCTCTCCCTGAAAGTATGCACAAACAGTCTGACAGCGACTTTCCTGCCTTGGGCTGTTTTGGTTTTCCTTCTAACGCGGTGATGGATTACAGGTCGGAGAGGGGACATTGGAACAGGTATTTACAGGACACCGTAACATGATGTAACCTTTGAAGCAGGATCTACATCAATCACAGGTACAGAATCAGAGAGCTGCCCACAAGAACAGCGTGGGGATTTCTACTATCAGAGGCTTGGAGCAAAGCCAGGCAGATCCGACTGTCAGACGCGATATATGCAGTCCAATGTGAACACTGTGTTTTGGCTTCTTTTTTTTTCCCATAAAACATAAAGTAGTAAAATACAACTTTCCAGGACCATCTATCACTCTCACTGAAAAAAGTCTCAAACAAAGTGCTTCAGATGACTGTGTGTGGTACAAATGAAATCCAACTGAAAGTAAATGTCACATATACAACTATTACCCCTCCAAAACAGCTGCTGTTACAATGCTGCATTCAGCTGCTTCGTGTAAAATGCTGAAGGAGCTGAATGTGCTGGTCATGTCAGATGTAATAACTAATAAAAGTCACGTGTACTAAAATTAGTTCAATGCAACAGAAAGATTTCTGAACGGACGGATAAAACGAGGAGATGGCAGCAATGGCAGATTACTGGCTGCAATGTCGGCGTTAAACAGGAAAACAATTACCGACTAATATACATTATTCAAATTAAAGCGAAGCTGTCGATTTACCAGTTGATCGACGTTCCTAACCTCACTTATTGCCGTGCGCTCTGGGTAGTGGCTGAACAAATGAGATCGTGGATACAAGCAGCAGAAATTAGCTTCCTCTAGAGGGTTTCTGGGCCCAAAAGAGCTGGAGGAGGTGACTATGGAGAAAGATGTCTGAGTATCTCTGCTTAGTCTGCTGCCTTTGTGACCCAGACCCAGATAAGCAGCAGGAAATGGAAGGATACAGAGAAAAGTCAACATGGCATGTTTGTTACGCATTACGTGTTCATGGACATATTGCTGCCAAATGTCTGCACCCCAACTCCTTTTAGTTGCCGTGTAGAGTAGTGAGACGAATGCAGGGACAGTATAAAGGAGACATAGCTTTCAGGTCTGAAAAGTATAGTCAGTGCAACCAGGGGCAATGCATTCTTTTTAACTGCCACCAGGGGCAATACCTGTGTTTTCAACAAGACTAAGCCGTGTAGAAATCTATAGAAAAACAGCCCTTCCACATCACCTGTAGACAAATTCCTGAGGGGTTTCTGGGCTCAGTCACTCATTACTTCATATACTGAATAAAGTCCACTTTGTAAATTTTGGTAATTTCAAGCGTCGGGAATTTTATCCAGGGTATGCTCACTGGCTAACGACTTACAACTGACAAGCCATCAGCCAATGAGTGTGCGGTTTCACTGTCACTCCCCACATCTGGTTTCAAAGCACCACGATGCTCGAGGTTTCAAAACGAGACTTCACAAACTAATAAGTGATGTCAAGGTGACTAACGTCCATCTTTTATACATTTATGCAAAGGCACTTTCACAATAACACTCTCACTATTTGTATTGTATTTATATTATGTTATTATTTTTGCTACATTTGACAGCATATCTATGGAGCTGCTCAGCCAATCATGTTCATCTCATCGCTCACCAGATGTCCCTTTTCATGTTGGACTGCACAGCATGTTTACTCCTTGTCCCACTGTCCCACATCTTGAGACAATGTCCCACATTTTGACTGGCTCTGCAGGAAAGTGCACTTTTCTCAAGTTTGGCTTTTACATGCGAAGAAAGCAGGGAAGGCTTTTCATTCTAGTGAAATGCTAATGCTATGCCAATGAAGGAAAGTTGGAAGTCACCAGAAAGTTGTACGTTTGTGGATTTTGTTAAATATGATGGAACCTACCACGAAAAAAGGGAAAGACTATATAAAGAGTGTCGCACAAAACTTTAAGAACAAACGTCAGCTTCCCTTCATCCTTACTGTACTCACTGAGAGAGCTGGTACGGTTGCATTTTGATATATTTGGCCTTTATACGCTGAACGCCAGTGTGGTAACCTGCACAGATGATTGTGTTTTATATTTAGGTTGGCTGTACCTTCGGTTCCTCCCTTGTATTCTCCCCAAGGGGTCGCCATAGTGGATTAATCCGCATCAGTAATTTGGCAGCGTTTTAATGCCGGATGCCCTTCCTGACACAACCCTCCAATGCGAATGTGTAAACCACTACATTATGGGGACACCAGGAACAGCCATTCCCAGAAAACAGTTCAAAAAAAGTTCTAATTCCTAACATGTGGAATAGCACAAATAAAATGATGTCCAAATCCTTGCTCGATAAACAGCTAAATTCACTGACTATTAAAATAATTGGTTCCTCATTAGTTGCAGCCCTAGCAGTGTGTAACATTTCCTATTGGCTCCCTGGGCACATGAATGAGAAAAAAATAATGTGATCATGAATGGCCAAGTGCGGTCATTAGCCCCCCCCCAAAAAATGATGCCTCACAGCTCAGTACAGATGATTCATTTCTTGAAAATTTGACTTGAAGTGTTCTGAGCTCAAAATTTCAGAAATTATTCTCATGCGGCAGACTGCAGTGGAAGAACACAAGAAATATCATTAATGAAATATTTACCCTCTTTAGTAGAGCAAATTGGAAGACTCTCAGCTGATGAAGAGGCATCTTGATTACAGGAAGCAGAGGAATTCATGGTTAAGTGTTCTTTAGCCAGACAGCAATAACGCAACAAACCACAGACACGAGATAAATCCAGTCCTAAAAAAAAAAAACCCCGACCATTTTCACCGCGGCCTCATTTGTTCAACTAATTAAAACTAATCAGAATTATCAGCAATATAACGGGGCTTTAAATTCTTATATAGATCACTTAAGAGCAATGAACTAAAATAATATTTTCTTTTTTTTAAATCAACTGCTGATCCAATGTCATTAACAAAGTGCTCTGAAATCATAAACAGAAGGCCTGATTATCTGCCTTGCGTTTTTCATTTGATTTAATTTGGGCGCATTCCCAGAGCAGACTAGTTTTGCATCAAAAGCAGAGAGGAGGCAAAGAATAAATTATGCCAATAATAAACAGCTAGAGAGGGCGATAAAGCTGTCACAGCAGTCTAATCACAATCAAGAGTGAGGTGGTGTAAATACAGAAAATCCAACTCTCTGTAGCTTCTTTTTTGTGCTTCAGGGTTAAAAGTTTGTGTGGTTGCCGCTTCATTCGGTAGATTGCAGAATATTGTGCCAAAAAAAAGCCACAAAATAGCACTTTGCTTTGCGGTCTTGTATGCAGCACAGAAATGCGTCTTTCGAAAGGTTTTATTACACTGAACCAGGCCTCCCAGGAGCCCGTAGCTCCTCTACTGGGAATCAAACCACAGCCACTGGCCTCCACTGCTCAGATGCACTCAGCTGGCCACAAGATCCTCAGAAATAAGGAGTGGAAACTCTGACACTGAATCCCTGGCATCCTCTCCCATGCTGAGTGCAACTCCAGAACACGGCTCCCTCTGCAGAGCGTCGGCACAGAGGGATCGATGAAATCAATCGAACTTTTGATTAACACTGCAGTGCATTTAAATGATGAAAGGGGGAACGAAGTGCAACAGAAAAGCTGCTCAATTTCTACCAACCAAACAGCCCATGAATTTGTCTTTTCACCAACGGCAGGTCCGAGCTTGTTTCTCCAAACTATTAATCAAAATCAAGACAGACAGGGAAGAGCCCAAAGAGAGAAAACTGTATTTGTGTGCACTTTGTGTCCTCTCTCAAGTGAATCCACAAGGTGGTCAGCATATTGGCTCTGCCATATCCTCTGCAGTCTATAAAAGTTAATGGCCCCCACTGAGCCAAGGCCGGGCACGCAAAAGATGCATGCGAGCACACGATTCGGTGTGTTTATGTAAATCCAGAGACATACAAATGAGCACACGTGTACCATTAATCCTCCTCCCACATATAAACAAACACTTTCCGATGTCTTGCAGTCCTGTCTTTCAGGACTCAGATGAGTCAGGGGAAGGAGATTTCCTCCCCGTCTCCTCAAATTTCACACACACTTCAGTTGTAAGCCTCCTTACATAACACTGCTCCCAAACTTCCCCTGAGCTGCCAGAGATTATGTGTGTGTGCACAAACGTGTGTGTCTATGATTCACTGGGCCATGAGGATCATTTCACTGGTCAGTAATCACTGTTCTATGTGACTGCTGAACCTAATTCACTGCGCTGCCCAAAAGAGAAAGCAAGGAGACACGAAAGGGCCGAATGAGAAGGAACGGGAATAAAAGGTGGCAAAAATAAGCACGTGCGCTGTGTCCTCGCATCGTGGGGGCAAAGCGAAGGAAGAGTCGAGGAAAGCAGGAAAGGAACAAAGGCTGGGAGACAGGAAATGGAGACTAATGAAAAGAAAGCTTGGCAGCAATGGATGCTGAAGGAGCGCTGAGGAATGAGTGTTTCGCTGCAGCGAAAGCATGAAAACTGAAAACTGAGAAACACTTGGAGGAAGATGGACGGAGACATATGGTAATCTAGAACAGACATGATAATACAAACAAGCTCATCTTGGAGAAAAGTGATCTCATCATTCTGTGTTGTGAATAACTGCTGCACAGGGAGATCTCTCCATGGGATGGGAAAGAGCAGCATGGCAGACAGATGTCAGTGATGTGTTCTGCCCTGCTTACATGTAAGTATGAGACAGAAACATACTGTCACTGGGCATAATGTGTTTTCTATAAGCTCCTGTTTTTTTATTCCTTTATTGTAATCGCTGTTTTCCCTCTGCCTTTGCTTGATGCTGCTGGACCACATCGAAAAGGATGTGCATACACAGAACACACACACACTCAAACACGAGTGTGAACTGGATGGGTAAATACATTCTCCAAGCCAATATGGTCATTATACTGTCTGGCTATTCCTAGAAACTACAATCATAATGTAATGGACTTATTGTTGTGTTATTACCATTAGTGTTACTGTGTTCTGACCAAAACCTGTTGGTGGTTCCTCATTCCAGGTTGAAAACTAAAGGTTGTGGCTCTGAAACTATGGAATGCACTACCTTTATATCTGAGATCTGTGTACTCCATTGAAACTTTTAAAGAGCAGCTCAAGACATACTTATATAGGCTTGCTTTTAACTAGTGGACACTTTTGTTTTTAATATTTGTATTCTGTTTGTTAATTGCTGCTGTGAAGCACCTTGTGACCTTTGTCTTGAAAGGTGCTATATAAATAAACATAAATAAACATAAATATTCTGAAGTACTTACTTACTTCAGAATATTAACTGCAAGCCAATTTGTACTTGCAGTGAATATAAGAAGATACAAATATTTGGTATCTCTGTATTGATACAATACTGCCTTACAAAATATTGCAATACTACGCTGTATCAATTTTTTCACCCACCCCAACGTGCTCTTGCTGTGTTTTTATGCAGGTCAAATAAACGAGAACTACTTCTTCTCTCAGCTGCTCCTGTTAGGGGTCGCCACATCTACCTCCATCTCACCCTATCCCTTGCATCCTCTTTTGTCACACCAAGTCTCTGCATGTCCTCCTTCACTACATCATGAACCTTCTCTGCAGTTTTCCTCTCCTCTGCCACTGACATCAGCACAAAATACTATGCACCAGGAGCTTCATGACCTGGGTTTCTATAGCTGAGCAGCTGCATGCAAGCCTTGCATAACTAAGCACAACACAAAATGTCATATAGAGTGGTGTAGTGCATGCCGACACTAGACTCTGAAACAGTGGAAATATGTTCTGTGGAGTGACGTATCACGCTTCTCTATCTGTCGGTCTGATGGATGACTCTGGGCTTGGCAATTGCTAGGAGAATGTTATCTGCCTGACGGCACTGTGCCCACTGTAAATCCTGATGGAGGAGGGATAATGCAGTGGGGCTGTTTTTCTCAGGTTGTCCTGGGTCCATTAGTTCCACCAAAGGCAAATCTTAATGATTCAGCTTATTAAGACATTTTGGGAAATTCTATGCTTCCAACTTTGTGGGAAAAGTCTGGGAAAGGCCCTTTTCTGCTCCATCATGAAAACAAGGTTCATAAAGGCATGGTTGGATGGGCTTGGTGTGGAAGAACTTGACTGGCATGTACAGAGCCCTGACCTCAACCCCACCCAACACCTTGAGGATGAACTCGAACAGAGAATGAGAGTCATCAGTGTCTGACCTCACAGATGGATAAATAAGCAGAAATTCAAACAGGCACACTCCAAAATCTTGTAGCCCAAAGTTACAGTTAGCTGTTTGAACAACGCAAAATATGAATGTAAAATAGCTCAAGACTAGTTTGAAGAGTTATAAAGAGACTTCATAAAGCTATTAAAACACAAGCAGATGCTATGAAACACCATTTCATTGTTCTTTAATTATGGGGGGCTAAATCATTCATGCTGTATGTATTCTCTCACTGGTAAAGCCTACCATAGGTGCTGCTCCACACAAACAAAATGGTTGCCCATAATTTGGTGAGGTAAGGAAGGCTGTCCTGAACACACTGGAGAGCTGTTGCTGAGGCCCTGCGTTCCACAAAGAACCACAGGAAACAAGCAAGTAAGCACGTACGTGTTATGGTGACTGGAAAGTACTCCATTAACAGTTATTCTAACAAAACATTCATTTATAATGAAGCCAGGAATAAAGATTATTATTTTCCACCAGCTGAGAATTTCACAATCACTGCATCCCTTCATAGCACTTTTAAAAAAAAGTAAATGATCATTAGAGAACTGCAATGCTTCATATTAAATGAATTTCCTGTGCTGACATTGCTTAACTTCTTGGTCAGCATGGACACCACTGATCTGTCTCTAATTGGCCTATGGTAAGTCTCACATTCATGTGTCTTACATAAACTCAGTATGTGCAAACAACAAACCACAACACATCTGGAAAAATGGTTGGATATTTCACATCTGATCGAGTTCCCAGTAAACCGCATCTTCTGACCTTGTTTACCCTTGTGTTACTATGAACCACATAAATGCTGCAATCAAACTATAAAAGCCTGTTTGTTCACTGAAACATTCCCACTGTAAGCCAGCATATGCAACGAGAATAGCAGAGTTGTGGTAGTGTGAGTGACTCACTCGGGCGCTAATGCAAGAGTCTGAACACCATTGCTGGGCCGTAACATAAATAATGGCTTCAGTATATCATGGAAATGAAGGTTTTGGCTACATTTTCAGCACTGGTTTGAGTCATCCCTAATATCATTACACTCAGAACAGCATCAGCCTTTCCTGAGTGCAGCTTTCTGCCAACTCTACAAGTTCTCCAGGACTGAGTAGTCCTGCCAAAGACTGAGAAAACCACTCTGCTGGTTTGTGCCAAGTTCTCAGACAGACCTGAAAGGAGCTGAGCTGCCATTCTGTTCTTTTTTTTTTTTTAACCAAGAAGTTTTGTGGCCTTCAAGCTGAAAAACAAGGGAGTAAAGAGTGGGAGAGAAAAACAGTCACTGTAAAATTCAATAAAAAAGATGAGAGAAAAGGGCTTTCAGTTTAACCATGGGAGAAGGTCAAAGGAATCCTTTCCTATCTGAAAATACTCATCTCCAAACACTTCTTGGTTTCCTGCTTCTTCATCAGAGAACGAGAAGATCAGAAAGGGTCAGCACCTAGTGAGTCGTCAAAGTGTCAGCACTGCCCCACTGATGAAAATGATACACAGGCAGACCTTGTTTTCCCTCTTTGCCGTGTCCAATGTAAAACACTACCTCCACCTTCATGTGCGCCTTCCTATTCTGCTCAGTCGTCATGCTATAGCCTTGCACCGTCAGCTCGGCGGTAAATCTGCATCCTGACACCCAGCCTAACCTCAACATGTTCACTTCCAACTACTGAGCCCCTGCTCACAGTCAAAGGCAAAGCCACACAGCACAGCGCCATATCTGATTTCTTGTGCAAGTCTGCATTGATCTACATGCCAGTGATGCTTCTCCAGGGCCCAAGCTCCAATCAGCACTCCACGCAGAATACACAAAATCCATGCAACACAGTCAATTGTCTGGGAGCACAGCCCGAGAGAAACTGTCTGTGTGTGTGCGCGCGTCAGAGGTGAGGAACTCTATACTCAGCAGAAAGCTATGAGCAAAGCCTTTCTCCTGCCCACAATTAGTTCCTGTGTGCTTGTAAAGGCCATCTCTGATCCTAAGTGCACTGCGGTTATGGCCCCCGTAAGCACGAACAAGCCTCTTGGTGCTATAAACAGACCGAAGTGCCTCAGCCTCTGACCACCCTAGCAGGACCTCTGAGGGAAAAGAAAAGCTCTGACCTTTACCTTGTTTGCTGCATTTCTCATTTCACCATCTGTGGGTGTGAGAAAGCTTCAGTTCAGCCCTGAGCCCACTCACCCCTTCGAGCTACGGCAGGGTCAACGGGTTAGATAGTAATGACAAGAGGTGCTGCTCAATGCTTAGAATGAAACCATAACAAGACTTTTAGTTTCACTCCTATTGTGTTTTCTTCACAGATAACTAGAACAAGCCTGAATCCAGTAAAGAAGTGTGGTTCTCTAAGGTGCTTCAAACATCCCACTTCCAAAAGAGTTGAGGCCTTTTGTTAGATGAAGGGGGGAAGAGGAACAGTAATATTCCAGTGACTTTAAGTGGGCCTATTATGTTTTTCCCTTTCCTGACATACACACAGTTACAGTGGTAGATACTCAAATTAAAAATAGCCTGTTTTAAATAATGAGGTCAGTGTGTGCACAAGTAATTCCCGTGAGCCAAAAAGTACAGACTTCAGACTGCTTTTTCTAATCTCAGCTCTGAATGATGCTAGTGAGAAGAGAGATCCCTAATATGGTCATCTCATGGAACACATCTCTACTAATGGTGAAGATGCAAAAAAGTAGACGCAGTGAAGGCGGATGAGTTTTAAATACCTGGGGTCAACCATTTAAAGCAATGGACAGAGCACAGAGGTAAAGAAGTGTAGGCAGGGTGGAGACAAAATCTGGGGTGATTTGTCACAGAAACACAATGGCAAAAGCAAAAGAAAGGTTTAAGAAACAGTAGCGAGACTTGCTTTGGTGGTTTGGAGACAGTCACGTTGTCAAGAGGACAGGATGGCGTGACCGGGGTGGACAGGATTAGAAATGAGTGCATCAGAGGGACAGGCTAGGTTGAGCAATTTGGAGACAACTTAAAGCAAGGGTCTGACATGACAGAACTTCTAGCGTTAGAGCAAAAAAATGCACAACATTTAATGGCATCTAATAACTTTAGAAAATTTTACAACATAAAAATGTGAAAAAAAAAACAAGGAGTCAAAATAGTTGTTTTTTTTTTCTTTTCATCACCACATTTCATTTACTTTCACTTTTGTAAGTGTGGTTCAACCTCAAATGTTCTGTATTTGTATAAACTCAGCAAATGTGTATCAGACTCAGAATACTTCATTAATCCCAGGGGTACCCAGGGGAACTGCATTTTTGCTACAGACACTCAGTTATATATAAATAAATAAAAGTCTGAAAGGCAGAAAAAAGATTAAATATACAAACAAGTACGTATAAAGCTTAAATGTAACATAAAGTTAAACACTATGTAGTATGTAGAAGGTACAGCGGTAAAAGAAACTGGTCAAAGTGTCACAGGGAGGAGCGCTGCTGAACGTCCAGCACATCATGGACAGGCTGTGAAGGATTGGCCAATATTGTCCTTAACTTGGACAGCGTCCTCCTTTCAGACACCACCATCAGAGAGTCCAACTCCACACCCACAATGTTACTGTCCTTGCAGATCAGTTTGTTGAGTCTGTCAGTGTCCACTACTCTCAGTCTGCTGCCCCAGCACACTGCAACATAGAGGATGGCACTGGCTACCACAGACTCACAAAACATCCTGAGCATCGTCCAGCAGAGACTGAAGGACCTGATTCATCTCAGAAAACAGAAACAGCTCTGGACCTTCTTGTCGATGTCTTCTGTGTGTTTAATGAAGTCCAGTTTATTGTCAGTGTGAACACCGAGGAATCTGTAGTCCTCCTCTATCTCCACACAGATCACATGGATGGAAACAAGGGTCACTGGTGTTTTGGTCTTTCTCATGTCCACAACCATTTCTTTTGTTCGCCACCCTCACATTCATGTATACTAAGAAAGATTTTCAATTTCTACATCTAAACTTTAATTAAAATACCTTTTCTCAAAGCCGTTGTCGATACTCCAGGAATGTTTCCTTCTATTTTTCCCTTTTTTACCACTAGTCTGTGGTGACATCACCTCTTTGGCAGGGAACCTAGTCACAGCTTCTACACAGTCTTCCTACCTTGGACAGTCCGCTTTGCATTCTGCAATTCTGGCAAAAGCTCCATTTGTTATTGGCCGTGAGTGTGAACCTGCCATCTGCCTTTTTTTAAAAGGCTTTTTCTGCTAAATGTCGCTGCTCGTCTCTCGCTGCTCATTTGAAATGAATAATTACCGGTGGCTTTGTCTCGTGCTTTCACTGCCTGCACAGACGTATGGTCAGACATTAACATGGATACCTCCCACTTGAAGCTGCAATTTATTTCTGTGGATGGAGCTTTTGTTTCCGTTTGTCATTAATCAAAAATGCTGCTGCTTTACAGCAGAAAGGAATGCTAAGTGCGCTGAGGTTTTTCAAAAAATAGCTTAATAACAGTAGCAATGCCGTTTGGAAAATTATACTGCTCAGGCAATATTGCCTACCACAACAAGCCTAAACTACTTTGTGCCATTGTGACAATTACAGGCCAACTGTAGAGGATATATGAATGTGTATATCTCACAATTTCTGGATATTTCTTATACACTCTTGCTATTAAAGCAGAGGTATCCTAATTTTTAAGTTTTTACCAAAATGATGTCTTCTGAAGAAACTAGCAGGTAATGAAGCAATTCCACCCACTGCTGTGAAGCTGATGGTGCTGATTCTCCAGCCGATGCCATTAAATGGTTTAAATAATGTGGAATGAATAACAGCTTCACACCCTGATGGCCTCAAGACCTCCTCTCCTCTCTGCTTTTTGCATATGATGTGGATCTGGTGGCTTCATGCAGCCATGATCTCCAGCTCACACTGGGGCGGTTTGCAATTGAGTGTGAAGCGATTGAGGTGAGAACTAGCATCTCAGAGTCTAACGCCGTGGTTCTTAGCTGGAAAAGGGTGGAGTGCCCACTCTGGAGTTTAAGCATCTCACAGTCTTATTCATGAGTAAGAAGAAAATAAGAGTAGGAGACTGACTGAGAGTCAAGTGAATTCACTGATCAGTTGATATTTTCTGTCTTCACCTATGGTGACAAGCTCTGGGTAGTGACTGAAGCAATGAGCTAGGAGATCCAAGTGCCAGAAATGAACTTCCTCCAAAGGGTGTCTGGCCTCATCTTAAATGATAGGGCGAGGAGTTCGATCATTGAGGAGGGACTCAAGAGTAGAGCTGCTACTCATCCAAATCAAAAGGAGCCACCTAAGGCGGTTCAGGTATCTGACCAGGATACCTCCCAGGCACTGTTCAGTTGAAGTGTTCCAGGCACGTTCTAAGAGGGGGAGGCTCCAGGGCAGAACCAGGACATGTTGGAGAGATTCCATCTCTTGGCTGGCTCGGGAACGCCTTGGTGTCCCCCTGGAAGAGCTGGAAAAGGGAGAGGCAGGTCTGTGCATTTCTGCTTAGACTGCAGACCCAGACTGAGGTAAGTGGCAGAACATGGATGGGTGGATGGATGGAAGTCCTCTCTTATAATGCAGTATCTTAAGTGACTCTGCTTTTATTCATCACAACTGATGTCACAGCTACTATGCCATATGATGATTTATAACAGATAGGTCTGAAATTTTAAATATTATTATTACAGCATAGGCACAGAATACAGACAGATACAGAGGCTGCTAGTAAAAAGTCAAAATGTATGCATACTTATTACTTGCAAATAATAAACTGTTACTGTGGACTAAGTTACCTACTGTACTTAGTGCCTTAAGGCCTTAAGTGCCACGATGGATGCAAAGGGGCAAAGACTTGCTTCAGGTCTCAAAACTTTGCTTGTGGACTTTTAACTTGTGTTCTGCAATCTTTCTTCTAACATGTATTACATAGCAAGAAATTCTGAACCATTTTCACACCTGAACTCTGGACAACGTCTTGAGATCTGCACACTGTACAAAGTTGTCCTTTCTCACATTTAACACACAGCGTGAGATAGTCCAGTCCTGACTCATTCTCACTATTCGAAATGTTTGGTTTAGTTTAAGTGAGGGAGCTGCGTGGGTAGAGCGTGCAAGATCCAGCACACATGACGCCCACCTGTTCGCTGTGAATTTACCAGAAAGAGGTGCAGAGCACGATTTTTCTTTTGACTTTATTTTGAAAGCTCGGCATATACACGGGGCGCCACGATAACTCACCTGGTTGAGCTGGCAACCCACGTAATGAAGGCTAGAGTCCTTGCAGGAGCCTGGATTTGAGTCTGGCCCAGACTTTTTCCTGTATGTCACCCCCCCTCCCAGCTCTGCTCTCTGCTCTATACAGTCCTGTCTATTGAAGGCTGAACATCTTTAACAAAATGTGAGTTCAAGGATGCTTTAAAGTTATATTAATAGGAAGAAAGCACACAGTATCTTTATGTTTAAGAACACTTCCAATGCACACTGGTATTCATTCTCTAAGTTTCTGAACCCCGTTGTAGAGATAAACACTTTTCTTCTAATAAATATTCACTCATTTGATGTTTCAATGATTTTCTTGATTATTTAGTTCTAACAATAAAGTCCAAAATCTCTATTGTTCATTTGAGATCTGCTGAAAAAAGGTCACCACATATGATTACCTACAGCTTTTTTGTATGCTTTGAACTCTTAAAGAATTTCACACCATGTAGCAGCTTGCGAAAGTATTCACCAACTAGCTTTTTTCCTTTTTTTTTTGCATTATAATATACAAATTAAATAGATTTTTTAAATTTTATATAATGGACCTATACAAATAATGCAAAATGGCATAGTGAAATGTAAAAAAAAAAAAAAATCAATCATCAATCATCAAAAAATTAAAAGAATATGGCACCACATCAAAACTCACAGGCCGGGCAAAGAAGCATTAATCAGAGAGGCAACAAAGAGACCAAAGGTAACCCTGAAGGAGCTGGACAGCTCCACAGCAGAGACTGCTGCATCTGTTCATAGGACCACTATAAGCTGTGCAATCCACAGAGCTGGGCTTTGATGAAGAGTGGCCAGAAAAAAGACATTGGTTACCAAAAAAATTTAAAAAGCACATTTAGAGTTAGTCAAAAGGCATGTGAGAGACTTATGGAAGAAGGTCCTCTAGTCCGATGAGACTAAAATAAAACTTTTTGTCGATCACGGAAAACACTACGTCTGGCACCAACCCAACACCTCTCATCACCCCAAGAACACCATCCCACAGTGAAGCATGGTGGTGGAAACATCATGCAGTGGGGATGTTTTTTATTGGCAGAGACTGGGAAACTGCTTAGAATTGAAGGAACGATGGATGGTGCTAAAAACGGGGGGGAATACTTTTGCAAGTCACTGTAGGTGTCTGTCTCTTAGTGTATAGCTTATTGTTACCACTGAGCCCTGTCCAGTGGGACTCATGTGCTTATGTCTCTTAATCCAAAGCTAAAGCTAAGATTAGCCCACATATACACACATACAACCAAGGGTTACACACAGCCCCCTTCCCCCAAAACCCATACACACACACACACACACACAGTCACAAACTCAGAGATCACATATGCCTTACACAAGCAGCATGACACCAACTTACACTCACATGACTTCACATGGACACATGCACACAAAGCCAAGCAGTTTTTCTCCTCTCCGTTGCTACTTTAGTGAAAGAGAGCAGTTGACACCCTGCGGTGTCAACGCTCAGTTGGAACGACAGCACGAGTCTTTCGCATGCGTAGTTCACACAGCCGAATTACCACATAAAGCAAAACACTCTTTCCAAAGTTGGTCATTTTTCTTCATACAGTCCACTGCACAGATTTGCTCCACACAAAAACAAAATGCATTCAGTCCTTTGCATTTTGGGCTCCTGTCTACATATAAGCAGAGCTGTTCAAAAATAACCTCCAGAGCAGATTGATCAAAAAACACCGAGATGTCACAGCCTTTTTTACGTCTAATTCTGAAGCATAATTGTTAGCCATATTCCATTGCTATGCTGTTTTCTTGGAGCAAGAAGTGAAAATATTCAGACAAGAATGCATTGTGCCAAGTCATCAGGTAACAGAAGGATAGTTTGGTTAACAAGCTGCATTTATAAGCCCTACAGGTGCAATGCACAGACACACATACCTGCTAATGAGTGCTAAGCAACAGCCTAAAGAAACACTAGAAGTTCCTACACCAAAACTCACCATTATCTGTTCCATAAAGCACTAATAGCACAAAAACCGATCAGAAGTCCAGTTCCGGGACTCAAATTGGCTACAGCCACCTGTGCCGGCATCTACCTGTCAGCTGAAGTAGCCACATCACAAAAGAGCCATTCACATAGGGAGAAAGTAGCAACTAGAGGCAAGTGGACTTTCAATGAAAGTTAGCAAAATGTGGTATTAATGGGCAAAACACCCATTAATAACACAAACTGCGCAGGTCCCAAACTAAACCACTCTCGACTTTGAGGTAACCAATTAAAGTAACAACCAGTGGGAAAAAAGATACTACTGCCTGACATTCGAGAGGATGGTAAATGCATTATAGAGTTACATATGTAAGAACCACCTGTGTGCCAACAGTCCCTCTTCCAGTTCACAACCATCAAAATTCACAGGTCGCAAGTTTTCTTGTCACTGATTGGCTGTATAGCACAAACTAATCAAAATACATTGAGAAGTGAAGGAGGTTTGTGAACAGTCATATCCAGGACAACAGTCTGCGCTCTTGACCAGCCCTAACCTAGCTTCAGACATTATCATGCCACAAATAAACCTAACAACAGCATTCATGCATAGATGACAGGGGGCACACACAAGCACTCACACTGCATTTAGGACCAGCACTCTAGGAAGAGTAGCAATTCTTGTGAAAATGGAACCTTGAGCACAGTTTGGGTGAAAACCTGTTACATGATCATGGATGAGCTAAAAGGATATACCTTCATACACTGCTGGGAGCTTTTTTTATAAAGTCCATGCAGCCGAACACTAAACTGAATGCCTTCATTTACAGTTTTATGTTTATTTTTGCCAGACAACTTGGCATACATGAAACCGTAATGTGTGTCCCAGAGCAACAATTGCCCTTCGCCACGATTAAGAGGTATTAACATGCCATGATTAAATTAAGTGTCTTACGCTGGCTCGGTTTTCTGACAACAGAAACACTAAGTAGGAAACAACATAATGAATGTATAGTGATTTTCCTCTTTATTTTCAAATGAACAAGTCATTACTCACTTAGTCCAGTGGTTGCCATACTTCTTAAAATTACTCAGTTAATTAAGCCACTAATCAAGAAAAATGCACAACATTCTCTGGCTCCAGCTCATCAAACGTGAGGATTTGCTCCCTTCATTTTCCTCTGCTTTACGTAATTGTGTCTAAAACATCTTGGTTGGAGTTGGAGTAACACTGTTAATATTTTTTTGACTCATTTCTCAAGTTTTATGGCTAAACATGAAGTAGCAATGATGACAGAGTAAGAGGGGAGAGACTGGACCATTGTGCCCCCCCTCTTAACCACAAGTGCCTGTGATGCACATCTTCCTGGACATTTGGTGGACAAAAAAAGAACAGAATATTCACACGTCTTTCAGTTCAGCCGGCATAAAGCAGAGAGTCTCAGAATCCTAAGGGCAGGGCTTGTTAATGTTAATGAGAGCTAATGAACTTACATCTCCCAGCATGAAGTGAATGAGTCTAATGGGCACAAAAAGTGAGGCAGCTGAGCCTTATCCAAACCACATTACGCTGCTACATGAGAAGCTACCTTTAATTTAAACCCATACTTTCAAAGCACTAATACAATCTCCCGCTTAACTGCAGGAGCATCTACGCTCACAGGTCTCAGAGGCACCAGGTGTAGTGTTAACAATATCTCCAGTGTGTTAGCATGTGGGAGATTGTGACATACAGGTGTCAGCTCATCTGCCACAGGCCAATCACATAAGCTTAAGGAGTTTTTACAGTAAATCTCCATGTGGGATATGATGGCAAGTAGCAGGTCAGCAACCTGTAAACCAGCGAGCAAAATGAAGACTGCCACTACCTGCAGAAAACATGAAACCAAACCTCGGAGAAGCAGGAAATTAAAACAAATACCGTGCAAAAGTCTTGACCCACCACCCATTTCTTTATATTTTGCTGCCACGGAGTCAGACCTTGCAAGATTTTTAAAGTGGTCTCGACCAATAGTTCTCCAGGCTTTCTGAAGGTCTTTCAGAATAGTTCTTTGGACACTGGCTGCTTTTTCACTCACTTTCAGTCCAACCTCTGTACCTGACCTTTTTCAGAGGAATGCTTTTTTTTGTTTGCTAAGCCACATAACAATGGCCTATCAATCAGAAATGGTTTCAGTGGAAGGTGGCTGTCAAGAAGCCATTCCTAAGAAAGAGAAACAGGGAAAAAAGGTTGAGGTATGAAAATTTACACGAGGACAAGACTGAAAAATCAGTGGCAATCAGGTCTCATGGAGTGATGAATCCAAATTTGACATATTTGGTTCTGATCACTGTTGATATGTATGGAGAAGGTCAGCAGAGAGGTAAAACAGTGAGTCCCACAGGCATCTGTAAAACACGGTGGAGGCTCTGTCATGGTTTGGGGCTGCAGTGCAGCCAGTGGCGTTGGGGATCTCGTCAAAATTGATGGAACCATGAATGAGGAAAGTACCATCAGATTTTAAGCCACCGTGCAAAACCATCTAGAAAGCATCTGATTGGCATCAGCTTCATTTTTCAGCATGACAATCATCCCACAAACACCATCAATGCAGTAAAAACCAGCTTGGATAGAAAAGCACACAATGGAAGTCTACCAGTCCTGGACTGGTCTCCTCAGAGCCCAGATCACAA
The DNA here is from genome assembly GCA_015106775.1 of Etroplus canarensis. Classification (NCBI taxonomy): domain Eukaryota; kingdom Metazoa; phylum Chordata; class Actinopteri; order Cichliformes; family Cichlidae; genus Etroplus; species Etroplus canarensis. The sequence continues at coordinate 31,670 of VUQH01050043.1, read as the reverse complement.
CATTAGTGAGGAAGTGTGGGATCATCTTGACACAGAACAGAACAAAAGGCAGCCAACATCCAAAGAAGAGCTTTGGAATGTTTTTAAAGAAGCCTAGAGAACTATTCCTGAAGACTGCTTCAAGAAATGACAACAAAGCTTGGCTAGGACAGTTCAGGCTGTGTTGAAGAATAAAGGGGCTCATACCATTTATTGACTTTCAAGCTGGATAGAACTGTACAAATTGTGTTTTTGCCTTATATACTATAATTTTAATTTATGTCTGAATATGTTTCAGTAACTTGTTGCACTATTTCCCATTTTCCTAGCAACATATAAAGAAGTGAATTGGGGCCTCAAGATTTTTTACACAGTACAGTAGAACACTTTGTGATACATACATCACTGACTTCTTCATTAACTCCTCGACACCCAAGCCACTTAGTTGTTATTCCTGTAGTGGCTGGGTTACTGCAGCAGTTCAAGACAACCCCACTTTGATGTCTGGCTGCCTGGACAATGCTGCAGTCATCTTCTCCACATTATCGACAGCAGCAGAAGACTTTGGCTTTCATTTCAGCGTCTACATCATCATTGCATCATTTACTACCACCTTTTTTTTTTACAGTGTGGTGAAAAAGAGAGAGCAAGAAAGACAGAAAAGACATGAAAAAAAGAGTGTGAATGCCCCCTGTGGATCTTTGCTTAACTTGTATTAAGTAATGTCACCGAGTGAGGCTGTGCATGAATGTGCAAACGTGACGATGTGAGAATGTTTTTCTGAACAGTATTTCATTGCTCATAATTGCACAGAAGCTTGAAGGTCACAGTCTTCACAGAAGCGTGGGCCCTCCCATAAGTTTCGGGCCCGAGGCGTCAACAGATTAATGCAGAAATGAGAATATAGCTGAGTGCCATTTAGATACAATCACATATATTAGCTCATTGTGTGTGAGCACTATCACTCAGTGTGTATGACTGGGGACAAGCCCTAACCGAACATTTCAGACAGCAAATACACACTTCTTCCTCCCCACATGCTTTAGCAAGCACATACACACACATATGGCAGCAAAATGCTGCGTTACTGTCTGGCCAACCATATGGAGTTTGTGTGTGTGTGTGTGTGTGTGTGTGTGTGTGTGTGTACGCATATGTTACAGTGGGTTCAGGAATGTGCGATGTTTGTTTACCAAGCGGAGAGCTTGTAAAGAAGCGGAGTATTTAAACGCCGTGTGCTCTTCTCAGTTCAAAAGCCAGTCCTCAGTATGTTTACCTGACACCAGCTGAGCGAGTGCCAGGAGCACACTCGTACTACAAGCCGGGAGCACCAACAGAGGTGAGTCCAGATCCATCCATCCATCCATTTTCGTCTGCTTATCCAATTCAGGGTCACAGGGGGCGCTAGAGACTATCCCAGCTGTCACAAGGCAAAAGGCAGGTATACCCTGGACAGAGCGACGGACAACCATTCATGCTCACATTCACACCTACAGTCCATTTAGAACCGCCAACCTACCTAACCCCTTTGCATGTCTTTGGACTGTGGGAGGAAGCTGGAGCACCCGCAGAGAACCCACACAAGCACGGGGAGAACATGCAGACGCCACACAGAAGGGCTGGATTCAAACCCGGACCCTCTTGCTGTGAGGCGACAGTGCTAACCACCGCACCACCCGCGTGAGTCCAGATGCTTTCAACAAATCCACTGGGGGAAAAAAATGTCTGATTTATATTAGCGAACAGTACACACAAGATCAACAAAAACTGGAGACTATATTATCAACAGTCATCTCTTATAGGCTCAGAAGTCCACCTTTTCTTTGTGTACATGGACAACCATTCATCTCCTCTGCTTCAAACTCCCTGGGTTTGTTGCTGAGGATATGATGACGCTGTGATTCTGTGGCACAAAGTTATTCTCTGTTGCCACGTTTCCCTGCACTACTCACACACACAGGCATGTTCACTTGGCAGTCTTTGTGAGGGTATTAATACATTCCCAAGCCTCTCATCCCAAAGTTTAACCATCATAACTACAAGCCAAACCCTCAATCTAAATTTAACCATAAAAATAAGTCTTACTCAAACAGGCCTTTGAAGGAGTGTGAAAAAAAAAATAGGCCAAAAGGTTCGACCATCTGATGGTCTCAAACTCAAACTGGTTCTCTCAAAGATATCGTATATGAACAAAAGTATTTGGCCACACCTCTTGATCACAGAATTCAGGGATTTCAATCAATACCATTGCCACAAATGTATAAAATCCAGCACCTAACCATGCAGTCTGCCTTAGAATGGGTCGTTCTAAAGAGTTCAATGAAATTCAGCATGGTACTGTAACAGGATGACACTGTTGCAACAAGTAAGTTGGTGAAGTTTTTCCCCTCCTAGATAATCCACCAGAAACTGTAAGTGGTATTATTGCAAAGTGGAAGTATTCAGGAACCACAGCAACTCAGCCACAAATAACTGCAGAGTTCCAAAACTCCCCTGACATTAACTTTAACACAAAAACTGCGGCATAATGACAAGTGTCAGATGGAGTGGTGCACAGCACACCCCCACTGGACTTTGGCAGTGGAAACGTTTTCTGTGACGCAATAAATCCCACTTGTCTTCTACTCTAATAGACAAGTCCTAGTTTGGGAAATGCCAGGAGAACATTACCTGTCTGACTACATTTTGCCAAGTGTAAAGTTTAATTTACAAGGGAGAGTGCTATGGGGTTCTTTTTCCTGGGATGGCCTGGGAAGGAAACTCTTTATGCTTCAGCTTGCCGAGACATTTTGAACAATTTGGACATATGCACCCAACTGCAGCAACAGTTTGGGGCAGGCCCTTTTCTGTTCCAGTATGACTATGCCCCAGTGGTCAAAGCAAGGTCCATGAAGGCATGGATGAGTTTGGTGTAGAAGAACATGACTGGCCTGCACAAATCCCTGACCTCAACCCCACTGAACACCTTCAGGAACTGAGATTGTGACCCAGACCCTCTCTTCCAACATCAGTATCTGGCCTCACAAACGTTCTTTTGGATAAATGAGTAAAAATTTCTAAGACACACTCTAAAATCTTAAAGCCTTCCCAGATGAGTGGACGCTGCTATAGCTGCAAGAGAGGAAGCAACTCCATATTAGATAATCAGATTTTTTTTATTAATTCCGGGGGGAAATTGCTCTCATTACAGACACTCCATTGACTATATATAAATATAAATTTGAAGACAGCAGTAAAGTTAAGAAGATAAAATATATAAAAACCCTATATTCAAAGAGTCCAGTTTGTAGCATAGGTGGTTCAAGGTTGAACAACACTATAAGCAGTATGTACACAGCATGGCAGTAGGTAAAAGTCCACTTATCAAGGAGAGGAGCTGTAAAGTGTAATAGCCACAGGTAGGAGTGGCTATTATTAGTCATTACTGCATTGTTATTTACCCAGTTAGATATAAAAGCTCCTGCAGGTGTAATGTGTAGGTGATCTAATAATTCTGTTCACATAGCATAGCTTGATAATGTTTGTATTTAATTTTTATCTGTATTTGGTTTCCTGTTTTAAAAAAATCTCTTCAGTCACTCATGTCTGGATGAGCAGTTGTGAGAAGTCTGCCTGATGAGCTAACCCCAATGTTTTTGGTTTATTGCGCATGCGAACAAACAGCAAAATTAAGGCTCCTACCACACGTGTGCAGCTTTTCATTGCACACCGACTATAAATAGCAGTTACAGCTGCATCCACTTGGTGGAAGGAAAAAATAATCTTATACTTTCTGAATTGGAGGCTCAGCTTTTAGGGCGTTTTCGGACCAAAGATGTAAAATTGACGAGCTGGAGCTCTGCAAGGCACTGCCAAAGACTTCAGTGAACAGCAGCCTTTTGGTTTTTGTTTTTTTTTTGGAAAATAACTGGCAGATGACTAAAACACAGCAATCAGTGCACTCTGTGAAACTGCACCAAGCACAGCTATAGCTGGTATTCATGCTTAGCTTGGCCTGTTGTTTCCTAGAAAGTTATTTGTATTGTAGTGTTCAGCTTTTCACATGAATGTTAGATAATTGAGCTGTCAATGAAGAAAAAAGAATAACAGGGTGGGGGTGTAAAATGTTGGCTCCCTTCTCGCCTCTGCACAGCTGGCAATGTAATGTCACAGACTCCTCTAATCCAGTGTTGGACAACAGCTGTATGTGTGGGGGAAGAGGCTTCTTCATCTCTTCAACCATTACATTTTTTAGCAGTAGAGAGGTTGAAAATCCTGCCGTCTAAGAAACAAAGTTTTCAGGCCAAGATTCAAATGATTGGATTCAATCGTAACCGTTGCTCTAAATTGTATCCATCTGCCTCTCAGCTACTGCCTGCTTCTTCAATATCAGCCATCAAATACAGCAGAAAAAATGTCAATACATTTTAAGCAAGGGGGAACACTACACTACAGTTCAATTTTTTAATTAAATTTTATTAGTGCCATTTAACAGCAGTCATCTCAGGCTTTTACCATTGCAATATCAGGACCCTGTATTACTGAAAGTCCCAACTATCAGATATTCCCCTATCAACAAGCATTTGGTGACAACAGGGAGGAAGAACTCCCTTTTAACAAAAAGAGGCCTCCAGCAGAACCAGGCCAGTTGCTGGGTGAGGGGAAGGGCACCAATTGCACATGCATCCTTCAAGTGGACTGCCCGTGGACAAGAAAGGAGTCATAGAAGGAGTAGAAAGGCGCTTGTGATGTCAACAGCTCTCCACATGTGTCTGCAAGGGAGCATAATCCCCGCCTGAACACGTGTACAACTTAGAGAAGTCACCAGAGCCAATAATCATTTTTATTAGAGTCAGTAGTACAAAATGAAGTGCATGTACCAAGGCTGAAATTCTTCTGGAACTAACAGCGACAGCATACAGATACAAGTGTTCTGGTCTGTCCTTGCATACTCAAGAAGACAAAGGATGCCCACAATCACAGGAAACGCTACGAATGTCACAGCAAAACTAAATGTGGATGATGACAACGAGCACAGCTACTGCAATTGTGCCACCCAGCTCCTTAATAAGAAAGGCAGTCCAGAGTCGGATATCGGAAGTACTTTGCGTTCGAAGCAGATTACCCTGAAGTAGACGTGCTTCTGTTTCAAACAGCTGGCATTGCTATTGCAAAATCAACTATGTTCTATAGTTTAAAATGTTTTGTAATGGCTACTGTTATATAAATACTTGAGCTACTGTAATAAAACTAATGTTACACCTTGGAGTAAAAACACTGATAAGTTGGTGTTCCTTTCAAAAACCCTGAATTGGTTAAAAAAAAAAAGAGTTTTAAAAGCCATGAAAAATGAGGCCACTCATAGGAATTGTGGCATCTATGAAAAATGGATGCACAACTGGCACATAAATCACAGGTCTGTATTTTGTTCTGTACTGCTGTCGCTTTCTGTAAAGAAAAGAGCCATGTAATTCTACTGGTATCTGTGCCGACTACTAAATATATGGCACTGAGACATTCCGCCTTCTGCTACTATCAGTATCAGTCCAGTAATTAACCGGAATTTGTTCAAGTTATGGCCAAAGTTTCAAATAATCCTCGTGAGCCAAAAGCTCAGGCTTCAGCTCCAAATGCTCCTGTTAGTTTGTAGCGGTTTGACCTATTTTTATATTTAAATTACCATTTCAGTATCAAACTCCACAAAGGACCCATGAACCCCATAGCTTCCAAAACACGCATTAGCAAGGCACAATTCAACACAAAAAAAAAAAAAAAAAAAAAAAAAAAAAAAAAAAAAAAAAAAAAAAAAAAAAAAAAAAAAAAAAAAAAAAAAAAAAAAAAAAAAAAAAAAAAAAAAAAGGGGGGGGGGAGAAAAAAGAACGAAGATGGGGGCTACATTTTACAGCATTTGCAAATCATTTCAGAAAAATCTCGCACTTTCATTTGTCATAATATTCATATATGGTTCCCAGAGTTTATCAAAGTCTTTTCGTTTGC
>VUQH01050043.1:11775-25695 GCA_015106775.1 Etroplus canarensis | reverse complement strand
TAAAAAAACCCAAAAAACCCAAAAAAAAAAAAAAAAAAAAAAAAAAAAAAAAAAAAAAAAAAAAAAAAAAAAAAAAAAAAAAACACACAGCACACAAGTGGTTAATATATCAAAGAATGATATATTAAACTCAAATGAAGAAAGAAAACAGCTCAGTCCAGGTCCATGTTACTCAGTTCATTCAAAATGAAAACAAAAAGATCCACTGCACATCTTAGCCAGTCCCAATTTGCTTCAGTTCAATCCAGTCAACAAAAAAACTCCACTAAGGGTTTTCCAACCAATCCAAACTGTCAATCCTAAAGCCCCTGTCACACCTTGATGATTTAACAAGCATATGCTGACATAGGAAAAAAATCTGCAAATACGCTGGCCTACGTCGATTAAGTTCTAAGTAAGTTTTGTATAAGTTAAGCACATGCTGAAGTAGGCCGGTATGCATCGCAGTACGGCGAGGTTGCCAGAAAATTTTAAGCATGCACAAAATCTCCAACATGTATGGCTCATACGTCCCGCATAGGCAGACCATATGTTGCAGGTACTTTATGCATACAGAGACTCACATTACTCATATATCGTAATACGTGGAGATAATGTCTAGAATACCCAAAACGTATTAATAACCTATGAGTAACGTGTTTTTCCATGGGTGTAAAATATATCAAACTTACCTCCATCGGATATTGACGTTTGCAGACTTTTTTGACGTGTTTCGGTCGTACAGAACGTGTTGCATTTAAGGGAAGTGGTATAAATGGGCTTCAAGTTGTGAATGCCAACAATACGCTAGCATTCGCTGGTATGATATCTTAGCAATACGTCCATCCAACATCATTGTTCTGCGTATGCCAGCATTTTAGAGGAACTTGGATGCGTCGGCATAGGCTTGTTAAATCGTCATTATGTGACAGGAGCACCGTGGGGCCCTAGAGCAACGCAATTTCAATCCTCTGTATGTGTTACACATATTGCAGAATTGACAATAAAGCTACTTTGAACTTGACCATAAAAATATGGCAAGCGCCGCAAGTTTTTCGCTTGGTTCTGTATGATGTCAGTGAGAGTGGATATCCCTAATATGGTCGTCTCAGTCACACAGCTACCCACCTGTTGCTCAAAGGGTCCATTTACACAGAGCAGCCAATCAGAAGAAAGTTGGCTTAAAGTGACAGGAGCTAAAACGGCTTGTTTCAGACATAGTATAAAGTTCTGCACCAAGCCCCAGCATGAGATCAATAAGGATTATTTTGAAATCTAATTTTTAAAAAAGAGCTACTATAGTACTGTTTAAGGATGAAAATGACCTTTTCCTTCTTCATCTATTTTCAGCTACTCCCACAGCAAACCATCTACCTCCATCTCACCCTATCCTCTTCTATCACACCAAACCTCCTTCACTACATCCAGAAACCTCCTGTGCTCTCCTTCCCTCCTGGCTCATGGCTCCATCCCTTATCCAATATAACCACAATCCCTCCTCTGTACATGTCCAAACCATAATACGAAGCTGGAAATGAGTATGTTGGGTCCAATGTAAAAAAAAAATATTTAAAAAAAAAATGGTGGTATAGGCACTACAACAATTCAGTCACAGATAACTGCAGAGTTCCAAAACTCCCCTGGCATTAACATCAGCACAAAAACTGTGTACGGGAAGCTTCATAGCATGGGTTTCTATAGGCCAGCAGCTGCCTGAAAGCCTTACATCACCAAGCATAAGCACACCACCACTTGACTCTGGAGCAGTGGAAATGTGTTCTGTGGACTGACAAATCACACTTTTCTTCTAGTCTAATGGGGAAGCCCTGGTTTTTCAAACGCCAGGAGAACATTACCTGCCTGGCTACAATGTGTCAACTGTAAAGTTGATGGAGGAGGGATAGTGCTATGGGCTTGTTTTTCCTGGGATGGCTCATAATATGAAGCTGAAAATGAGTACACTGGGTCTCCACTAAAAAAAAAAAGTCTACTGTACAGAACATGTCCACAAGAAGTATGGGTAAATATTTTATTCAGCAGGGTGAGCGTGACTTACTTTTAATTCTTTGATATTCTTGAAAAGCCATGATGAGGACAATAGCTAAGGCTCTTCTTTAGAAGCACCTTCCCTTTCACCTAAACCTAGATGTAACACCACCAACCTCAACTACACTCAACCAGAGAACAAGCCGGTGTGATCATGCCTCACAGCCGCCCTCCTCCCCACTCCTCCTTCCATCAATGACTCATTCTTTTCACTTAATCTCAACTCAGCCTCTCATCATTCCAGCTCATCCAGCCCCCAGCAGCAAACAGCTAGGAGGTATATCCACAGATTGGAAGAGAAGAGGGCAAATATTTGAGTGTGTGTGTGTTTGTGCGTGTGTATGTGTGTGTGAACGCAGCCAGACAGTCACACATTCTATCACATCTCTAGCAGTCTATTCCCTGTGTAAGCAAAAACATCCATACTGGACAAAATGAACAAACAAGCAGTGATTTAACACTACTAGTTCCTCACAAACTGCACACCAGTCCCTGAGAGGGTGAGCATAGCTGCTGAGTGTTTGTTACAGTTATGCTGCTGCGCATGTACATGTGTGTCGTTAGTTGAGAGATTTAGACGGGAGATATCCTGGAGCATATTTTCTCATTGCACCCGCGCACAGGACAAATGCAGTTTGATGGCCGTCAGCTCCCCATCGTGCTCCTAATGGCAGGGCAGAGAAGGCCAAAAAGTGACAGTACTGCCATTCTTTTCCACCTGTACAAGAAAGGGTTCTATGAAGCGCTTGTGTGGAAGAGATGAGTAATGACGGCTCCATTTAAGCTACTCACAGACTGAGAAAAAGGGAACAAATAAGAGCAGAGACACTGCACAAGGGCAGGAGTGGGAGTGACACAAAAGAGTCAGAGCCCACGGTGCGTGGAGTGTTGGTGTATGCGTGGTTCAGTACACGCAGAGAAAAATCACGGCTTTTGGTGGGCAGAGAATGGCAGTTTCTGATAAATCCATTTACCATCTTGAGTGGGACAGCTGAATCATATCGGCAACTACTCAAACGGAGGGGTGAACATCTTTCAAACTTACAGTCATGAAAAACATTGGGATTTTACAAGTTAGAATGATTGAGCAGGGAGTTGAGGTGGTAATTGTACATTGTGGCAACTTCAAGTGAGACAATGTGGTTTTCCACCCAGCTCACCACAGCGAGTCTTGCTCTGCGCCTCTGACACCGAGCCCCACTTGCACTTACAATGGTGCTGGGACACAGAGCATGTGTCACCCATCTGTCAGACAATATGTCAACACAGCCATAACACCCCAGCTAAATGTGGCTGCAGCCCGTTCAGACCTTCCGCATCAGTGCTCCTCCAAAGTATTAACCGTCTCCTTACCTCTGCAGTATTACTTTACCTTCATCTCTTTCTCATCTGTCTTATTTTGTGTCTTTTCACATTTTGGTGCCAAATACAGCACAAATGCATTGAAATGACAAATCTGAAGGTGAGATATTTGGTGCCTGTGCACCGCACACTGTATATCCTCTGCAGCCACTATGAATTATTAAACCCAGATTTAGGCTACAGCACAGCTACAGACTTAACTAACAGGTCAATAGGTGCAGGGTGATGTCCACAGTGGAAATGGGAGTTTGTGTGTTTCACCCGCTAAACATATGTTTAATTTTGTACATGCAATGGCAAAGAGATGATCACAGAGACAGAAGGGCAGAAAATTACTGTGTTACAAAGGTTTGTAAACACGCCTGTGTAAGGTCGTCTCAGTGTGCTGGGAATCAAAAGTGATTAGACTTACGTTAGATGTCTAAATATGAGGCTGATGATGCACATATTCACTCTAGGAAGACGTTTATTATTTCACACTCATTTCACGTATACAAATGGCAGCATCAGAGCTCATCTATAGATCCTCCAAAAGCCATTCCAATTCCTATTAATTTCATTGCGCAGAATTTGCTACAGTTCAGCCAGGAGCACATCAGAGGGCACTCGCCAGATAGCCCTCAATGAACTGGACCGAATGGAGCTAAACAACTGAAATAATGAGTTATTTGCACAGGTTGAGAAAAAAAATTAAGATTTTCACAAAAATTTCCTATTTTTTTCTTACAGAGGTACCAATAATGCCCAGAAAACACTAACATTCTGATCATGAGTGCTGATTGGCTGGTTAAGGGTTCCTGTGATGACACCATTTTAAAACAACAACCAACAATATCAAATAACTAAAACAGAGGTTAGAGTTGTGCTGATAGACACTGACATTGGGGACAGTCAAAGTGATCAGCAATGGCTTGCCAATCAAGGCCAAGTTGGCCTAGCTCATTTCCCCACAGACACATTAAATTATTATGAGTTTAAAGGCACTGATTGAATAAAATCGGCACTGCTTGACAAATAAAACAATTTACAGCCTTCCAGAATTAATTAATGGTATTAATGCAATCAGCAGAATGCAGAAAGACTATCACATTAATGTTTGGTCCATAGGATCTTTGTATTTAGTTTTTGAGATTGAAAATGAATTAAATGGAAGTTATGGCCGAGCCATTTATTCAGTACCAATTTGTACCACAAGATGGTGTGGTGAGTCAGCATCATGTCAAGTGTGCGCCAAGTCAATCAGACAAAGAAGAAGAAATGGCACTGTAGAAACAGATGTTGGAGTGACAGGTACTCTGGTGAATCAGACAGCAAACAGTGTTTGAAGTACCTGGAAATGAACTCTTATCACAACAGGAACCAACTCCAAGACAGAAATCACACTCAACCGCACGGTGGGGGGAGTGTTGCACTTGATTAATGCAGCGCTATCCACTCACTATGACGGTAATTGTGTGGCACAAATGGAACGAGTGCATACAGCAGGTGTAGCAGCTGCTCCACCTCTGTCTAACCACAGTGAGACAGAAAGAGACAGCAGGGAATGAACAAGATTTTCAACATGAAGAGAAAATTTATACCAGCCAGAGAGCAGCGAGTCACTGTGAACACACAGCAATGACTAATTAGACTTACAGTCATTAATTAGTGGACATAAGCACAGATATCAGCTGAATGGGTAAACAGGATTTAATTACATTTATATTAATTACATTTTCCTTTATTCTCTAATCTTTTTTTAAAAAAAACGTATCAGTTTTTTGAGCTGGTTTATGCGTAATTGATGCTAACAGGAGGATAAGATCTGCCTTGCTACTGTTTCATGTCACATTTTCACATATCGCCAACACCTGCAACACAGGCGTGTCTGGGCACATGCATCCAAGTTCATGCCCGGACTTATGCAGTCTTTCAAATTAATGTATGCGCGCAGGAAGCGGTGACACTGATCATCATCCAAGGGAAAACAAGGAGATTTTTGACAGCTGGTTTGAGTCTTACTCTAGAGCAGGGGTGTCAAACTCGCGGCTCGCGGGCCACTTCCGGCCCCGCCCCTACTTCCGGTCGCCGATTTGATTTCAAAAATATCATTTAATTCGGCCCTTTAAAGCACCACATTACAATTGTTTAATTCAATGCGTCCACATTTCATTATATAATTGCAATGTGGCGCTTTAAAGGGCCGAATTACATGATATTTCTGACATCAAATAGGCGACCAGAAGTAGGGGCGGGGCCAGAAGCGGCCTGCGAGCCGCGAGTTTGACACCGCTGCTCTAGAGCATAATGTAACTGCACTTGCAGAGATGCCCAGTTATCTTATCTCAACTTTGCTTTCCCCACTGGGTATATTTGCCAGTGAAAAACTCTGCTGTGTTGGGAGCTAGAGAGTAGAGGAGAGACAGGTAAGGCATTATACACAAATAAAATCTGACTGGATGGGTTAATAGAACTGTAGAGTAAAGAGCCAGCAAATGTTCTAATATCATTTCAGCTGCTCAGCTGATATCCATCCACAATCTATTTATTAATCTATCTATTCACCGGTGTATAGCAACATGCAAAAGTGTCTGTGCTGGAAGTGAGAAATCAACTTTGGTGTGTGTTTCTCTCTCACCCACACACTACTGAGTTTTTCTGTTTGGGCCACAGATTGTGCATCATGGAGTGTGGATAGTGCTACCACAACAGGTGCATGTTTACCTCCTCTGCCACGCTGGCAGCAATGCTATAGGCCATCAGTCACCCCACAGAGAGACGATAGCAAGATCATACCATAGGGCACAACACCCAACCCTAACAGACGTTAGAACTGTAGTGAAGTCACCACAGGAACTTCCATCCATTCATTTACTTCCACTTGTCCAGTTCAGAGGTCACAGGGGGTGCTGGAGCCTATCACAGCTGTCATGGGGTACACCCTAGACAGGTCACCAGTCCAAACACAAAGAGACAGGCAATCATCCACACCTGCCATCAATTTAAAATCACCAATTAACCTAACCCATTTGCATGTTTTTGGACTGCAGGAAGAAGCCGGAGTACTGGAGAGAACCCACGCAAGCAGAAGGGCTTAAGCTGGCCTACCACCAGGAGGCTGCTGCTAGAAATTCAGTGTTGCCGCATACCCCAACCTGCAGTGATATCCCAGCACTTACAGAAATGTATTTATTACAACTCTCCGCAAAAATTCTAAAATGGAACAGTAATGTGTCAACCCCTTCTACTGAAATTTACATTTTTGGGCTACAGCTCCATTCACTGCGAACTATCTCTATGTAACCAACAATCCAGAGACTGAGTTACTGAATATTCATAAGTTCTTTAGTTTTAATCAGTCTAACTCTTCACACAGTGAGAGTTTCAGAAAGGTTGGACATCCACCCTCCTCTTCACACACACCTACACACACACACACACCCCACCCTGAGATGGAAAAGATTTGAGTGCAGCAGAGGGTTTCTGAAGGTGCACAACAATCTGACAAGCAGGTCAGACAGCATCCTGCCTCCTTTAGTCTGTGCATTTCTCTCAAATCAACTTTCATCTTCAGTGTTCATCTAATCAATATTAACCATTGTTTGGGCGGCAGGCTGGATAGAGCGTCATCAGTGTTGTTCATCGTTCTAACCAGACAAACACTTCATCTCTCAGGAGCACCATCATTACCATTCAGATAAAAACCATGTTAAACACTGAAACAATACCGACAAATTGAATGAAATAAATGGAAGTCATCTATTGTAGTTTACACTGGGGGCCGCCATCATAATACATCAGACTCATCTGAATGCACACGCAGCCACAGAGCACAGGCATGTGGACATGTTGCACTTACAACACGAACACAGCCTGCAGCTATGTGTGTGTGCGCAGTCAGGTATGAATCAGCCGTGATGCAAACAAAATTAAATGTGTGGTTTGGACAGATGTGTGAACAACTGGATGCAGTAAAAGAAAAGCACTCAGCCGGCTTTAGATGACAGGGGCTGCCATGAGCACAGAGGGAAGCAAACGAAATATATGGTAAAAAACATCAGCATTTACCATTCAGAGTGACAAATGTTTAAATCACAATTGTTCTCACACACACACACACACACACAATCCCCTAGGGGCAGCAAGCAAGGCTTGTGTGCGTTTCCATCCAATTAACAGGCAATAAGTTTTAATGGGCTAGTACCTTGTTAGAGCCTTGAAGTCTTTATATGTTTGCAAAGAACTAACCTGCAGACTCAAGCATCTGCACATTAACACCACTCATTTTCTCCTGAGTTTATAAAGCACCAGTCTATGCGCTTTGAAATGCAACATTTTAGTCTTAACAAAAGGATTCTACTCACTAGGGATGGGTGAAAAAAAAGCACAGTACAGCACAGTATCACAATACTGTGCGTGGCAATATTATATCGGTACAAGGATACCAAATACCGATATCTTAACCTTTAGGGACATAATTTACAGCTGCAAAAAGGAACAGATCCCAATGTTTCACAAGGTATGTTATTCCAGTACTCAACATATTGCAAAATTATTCAAATCGCAATAATGTGGTATGTGAGTTAAGTATCATGATAATATTGTATCATGGGGTCTCTGATGTTTCTCACCTCTACTACTCACTTACTAATAAATAGCAGGGATGGGCATTTTAATGAAACTGCTATTTGATATTCAAAGTATCTGAGTAAAGCCCCACTTAAAACTGCCATGAGATGACTGCACGTACTTGTGACAGACTTGCGACGAACTGGCCTTACTTGGATGGAGTTTGGACTTCATTCATAATTTTTTGTAATGAATTCTGTGCATCTGTGGTAATATTTGGCTATCCATGTTTCTCCTGGTGTATTACAGATGCCTGGTAGCAGCACATTCTTTCTGTTTTTAATCACTGAATTGCAGCTTTGTAGGTGTATTACTGTCATGTTGTGTGTTATGTCCTACCAGGTGATAATAAAAACCAGAAAATCAATGACACAGTAGCTCATCCAGCTCACAGACCTTCAAAATTCACAGATTATCGTAATGTGTGAAGTACTGAAAGAAAGCAACACTGGTTGGCTGTACTGCAGAAACTAATGAGAACTAAAATCTATTGAGAAGTCGCAGCTCGCAAACAGTCATATTCAGGACAACAGGCCCTAGCTCTTGAGTAGTTCTAACCTAGCTTAAAAATGTTTTTGCTATAAATAAACTGGCATTTATTTACAGATTGCAGAGGGGCACCTACAAACGCTCATTGTACAATCCATACTAATAGTCTTGAGCGTAGCTTCTCTCATGAAAATGTAAAAGTTCCCATAAAACAGAAAATATGACCTTGACCTTTAGAAATGTTAGGCGTGTCCCCGTAGTGTAGTGGTTAACACATTCGCCATACAAGCAAAACGTTCCTGGTTGGATTCTCTCACCATGGAAGGTTGACCAGGAAGGGCATCCGGTGTTTAAAAAAAAACCCTCTGTCAAATTGCCACTGTGGATTAATCTGCTGTAGCAGAGAATACAAAGGAGCAGCCTAAAGTACATTTAGCACACTCATTAGGTGATCGCTAGGTGATCGAATTTTGCTAAAACCTGACCAATACCAACATTTGCCGATAAAATGACAAATATAACTGTTACTTTGAGCATAACTAGGGTGAAGAAACATTAAGTGATCACTGTGTATATGTTTCACTAAAATCTAACAAATTTTCTAGAAGGAATAGTAATTCTTGTGAACACAGACGCCGCACCATGGTATTACGTCAAAATGTATTATGTTAGGCAGAAAATAACCTGATAAGCTATTGCATTCTCTTTATCTTTTTGACTATTTAAAAAACCATGATCAATGTCCTGCTAATTAGTGAAAGGTGTTGAAATTATCTTTTCAACTCCAGTCTCAACCCTTATCAAAACACTGAATATATGCTAACTTAAAGTATATCAGGCAGATGATCCATAATTTAACCGAAGTTAAAATTGGCTGAATTGGCAGCAAATCAGATGCCAAGGTAATTTGTATTGTAAGGTGCAGCCATGTAATGCCTTTATTTACAGTCCAGCCATTTAGCGATTGATTTTCTCTGTAGTTTACAGCTAAGGATCTATAATTACTGCAGCTAGAGTAAACCAATACCAACATGGCATGTAACACACACAACCATATCTGAAACCTGAAACCAAAACAAATAGAGACTTTACTACCATTAGTATTATATTTTATTAGTCATCAGCTCAAACACAGTCAGAGTACTTTATTAAATTGAAATGTTCTTGAGATGAGCTACCGGTAAAGTGTCAAGACATACAGTAATTTTAAATGAGACAAGAAAGCAACAGTACATCGAAGAGCAGAAATGCAGCACTCTCCTCCACTAAGCAACAGTATGTTGTACCTCTGCCTGTCTTGTACCCAAGTATAAATTTCTTCTTACTTGATCTGCCTCGCTAAGTAGAGATTAATTAAATAAAAGCGCTTTTTTCACACACCCGTTACATAGAATGTGTGGAGAGCAGAAGGATCCAAGAGAGAAAGTAAAAGAGCAAAATGGGCTAACGTTTAACAACAAAGTTAATGAGTAATCTGTGTTTCTGGACATAGAAAGCCCTTCAGAATATTAGCTGAACACACTGAAAAACAGAACGTCAACTATTAGAGCAGTTTATCTACAGGCTTTCATGTCTACCTCCATCAACAAAAAAAAGAGGCCTTGAGGCAGGAAACAGTTTCACTTCTCTCCATCTAAAAGAACTCAATGTGCAAAGTTAAACAGCTCGATACAAATAAGCCTGGTGAGCCTCAGGGATCCACCTCAGGTCCACATTCGTATTACCACTTATCTACAGATAGGGATCAATTTTGATATCATACTGAGCGTAATTTTATACTGCATGTGCTAAACTAGGTGGTTTGATACCAGGTGGAATGTTCTATGTAAATACCAGGGACTAAAAGCTGAAACTCTGATCTCTCTTCTCGTATCCGTCTTTTAGTTTGACACACAAATGTCTCGGTAAATGGACTGGTACATAATAGTGCGTTTCTACTCTGAGCACTCAAAGCACTTTTTACCACAAGCCTCATTCACCTATTCATACAGCACTTTATTCTTTGCTTTTAAGAGCAGTTTGACTATCACACACACATTCACACATGGATGCATTGGGAGCATTAGGTGCCAGGGATCGAACCACCAACCTTCTGGTTGGAAGCTGACCCACTCAGCCTCCTGAGCCACGGCCGCCCCACTCTTCAGTACAAAACAAATGAACTGGCCTTGCTGTTTCAATACTTTTGGAGGAGACTGTAAGAAAGCCTCAGTGCTGCCCCTGTTACCACCACATCCAATCCAGTTCTGTGGAAAACTCTACAATCTCGTCACTCTTCTCTCTAATACTGAAACTTCTGCACAATCATCTCTTCCGAGCTTTTGTTTTCTTCACCACTGCCCACAAAATACCTGAACCTTAAAAACATTGTTAGTTTTGCTGTAATTCTTACGAGACCCATTTCTGAGCACATCATAATGACATTAATATTGTTTAACATGTGCTAGAACAGACTCTGAGGTACTTAAACACAGTGTAGCAGAGCTTTACATTGAGACCTGCACAGCTCTACCTCTCAGCTCTCATTACATCACAGACACAGGACACCTTCCAGGTTCTTGTTACATCCCAAACAAGACAAAGACTTAACAGAGACCTGTAATTCATGTCCTACAGAGTCCAACTTTCCTCTGCTTAATGTAACAATAGACTTCAACTTAATCTGAACTATGCATCAGGCTTTACCAGAAGTGGGAATCACCAGAGATCTCACGATACATTATCATGACTTAGCTCATGATACGATATTATTGCGATTTTTGAAATATGGTGAGTATTGCAATAACACATGATGCAATTTATCACCCCTTTTCAACTGCAAATTATGTCCTCAAAGATAAACTTAGTCATTATCTGTTGTATCTAATAGGAATAACAAGTTCTCAGCCTGTTCGTCACACTTCAGTCATTTTTATTGCTACAAAATGGGACTGTCAAACAGACAGACTGACCACCGCTGTCATTAAAATCTTTCATAAATGGCAAACTGAACTGTCTGTATTACAGTCTGGTTCAACTTAAATGAATGCAAACATGGACTACTGTACAATTATATGTATTCTAAACAGTACAACTTGTAAAACAAAAGTTCTGCAGCCCCTTCAGCAACTGCAAAATTTGAAAATAGATATAAACTACGCAGGTGGACCAAAAAAGCAACTGATTTTATTATTCTAATACTAAAAAGTTAAATTTGTACTGTACTTGCCACTTAATTGAGATATCGCTATTTGGCATCTGTGCATCAATGCAATATGGCTATGCAAAATATTGTGATATTATGCTGTATTGATCTTTCCTCCCCACACCTAGGCTTTACCATACCCCCAAAAACTGATGAAATCACTGCAAAGCCTTTCAACATCTGCAAACCATCTTTAGAACAGGAGGGTTCCCACTCTGAGCCTCTAACTCTAGCCTTTCTTTCCATATATTTCCTCTCCTCCCTCCCCTGAACAAATAGGGCCAACTGTCACTGCGAGCACATGCCCAACATTAAGCCCAGCTGTTTTTCTGTTTGAAAATAGGCCCATTTCTTATTTGGCTGCTACAAAAAGCCAGTAAACACATTTCTGAGAAGAGCCTCCGTGGCTGCCATAAAAAAAAAAAAAAAATCCAGAAAGCAGCTTTTACATGGTGGGTGTTGTTTTTTCCAGGAGGCCCAGGCTGTAACTCAGGTGACAGTGTGTGCTTTGGCAAGCAGTATGGAAATTGGTTAAGCCTGAAAAGGTCCCGAGACCGACTTGAGGGTAAAGAAAATAAACTGGAAACAAAGGAGGTGAAAGGAAAACAGCATCTGCAGCTTTTGGGAACTTCATCCACTGGTCTGCTGTGATACAATTTGTCTCTAAAAATGCAGAAAACTAGCATATAAACACCTACGATGCTGCATATGATGTTACAGGGATCGTCATCACCTCTTTAAACGCATCTGTGTGTGCTATAACCTGCTGTTAAAACTAATTATACACACATGACAGCTCTGTGGGAGAGCATTCGGACACGCGGGTCAGCTGAAAGATATTGCATTAATAATGCATTAATGAAGCCACTGTAGCCTTGTTAGCCAACAGAAACCTGCTGTGACCACAAACTCCTGACTCGAAGGCACATGTGCTCACACATACAAAACAGTGCACATGTTAGCTGGTGGATATGCCATGTGTGAGTCTGTGTGTGCACTGCCTGCCATGCTTCAGTGCTCTTCATCCTTACTCGGGGCAGGTATGGGGGACGAGACAGCTGGCTACACACTGAGGGCTCTCTCTTGACTGAAAGGGCATCGCTATACAACCACTTCCTACCATACCATTTTTTCTTTAACCTTGAAAAATATTGATCAGAAGTCAGAATTTTATTAGAAAATATTTTTACTTATTTAATAAATTCTTGAGTGTCTTTACATGGACAAAAGTATCCAGGTTTGAGGCTTATACCTTTGTGGCTGACCATCCCAGTATCCCCCACCCATGACAACAGACTGCAGTACTATTAATCTTACAATGCCCAACATCACCGGATGAAAGCATGAAGCCATCCATCCATTCATTGTCTACCGCTTTTCCAGGGGTCCGGGTCGCATAGGCAGCAGTTCAAGCAGAGAAGCCAAAACTCTATTCTCCCCAGACACCTCCTCCAGCTCTTCAGGGGGGACACCAAGGCGTTTCCAGGCCAGCTGGGAGACATAATCTCCCCAGCGTGTCCTGGGTTGGCCCCAGGGTCTCCTCCCAGAGGGACATGCCCAGAACACGTCCTGATCAGATGCCCAAACAATCTCAGCTGAGAGAGGGCATGAAGCCATGTAAATATTAGTACATTTAATGAACAACTATACTGAAGTAAGTTTTCATGTGTGTGCCCTTTAAGGAGTTCTAATTCTGTTACAGTGCAGTCTATTTCTACTCCTATATATTTTGGATGCAGATATGATACTTTATACTTGACACCATTTATTTTAAAGCTTTAATTACTTCTTAATTTGGCTTCTTCTGTTCCATCCCATTGAAAGCAATCCTCGAAACAACTCAGCGTATACCTGCTTTGGTCATATGGATAATGCATGACCAGGTGTATGATAAATCCTACAATATCCTCATTATGGATTACTGCATGCCGTTATTACTCATAGTGCTAGTCCCAAACCTTGATAAATGTGGAGGGGTGCATCAGGTGGGACATTCAGCACAAAATCTTTGCCAAATCACATAAGTGGATCATCAATAAGGTGATGCTAGGCTTTTCACTGGGAGTGACCAGGATGGACAGGATTAGAAATAAATCCATCAGAGGGACAGCTCAGGTTGAGAAGTTTGGAGACAAAGTCAGAGAGACAAGGCTGAGATGGTTTGGACATGCTCAGAGGAGGGACAGTGGATATACTGGACAAAAGATGTTGAAGATGGAGCTGCCAGGCAGAAGGAGAAGAGGAAGAAAACA
>VUQH01050042.1:11748-23626 GCA_015106775.1 Etroplus canarensis | reverse complement strand
TAAAGAAGAGAGTGCAGGCAGGGTGGAGTGGGTGGAGACGAGTGCCAGGGCTGCTTTGTGACAGAAGGATAGCAGTAAGAGTGAAAGGGAAGGTTTAGAAGATAGTAGTGAGACCTGCTGTGATGGTTTGAAGATGGTATCACTGACAAAATGCGAGGTGGCAGAGTTGAAACTGTTGAGGTTTGGACAGGATTAGAAATGAGTCCATCAGAGGGACAGCTCAGGTTGAGCAGTTTGGAGACAAAGTCAGAGAGGCAAGGCTGAGATGGTTTGGACATGTTCAGAGGAGGGGATATATTGGAGAAAGGATGTTGAAGATGGAGCTGCCAGGCAGAAGGAGAAGAGGAAGACCACAGAGAAGATTCATGGATATAGTGGAGGAGGACATGCAGAGGAAGGATGATCCACTGGGAGCAGCCGAAAGTAGGGCTTGGTACCCGATCTTGGAATGTGGGGATGATGCCCTGACATTCTGGCTCCCCTTTGACGCCTTGTCAGGCTCTAGTTGTGATAGCAGTTGTGGAGTGTTAGAACACTGAGCTACCAGCTGTTTCAGTGTTAAACTAGATGCTGGGCCACGAAGAATCCATAGATCCTGCATCCTCTTTGTGTAACCTCTTTCACTGGGATTACTGTACATGTAATTCCAACAGTTCCCTGTTACCATGTCTTATCCATTTGTGTCTTCTCCTTCTGGTAGTCCACTTTTCACCAGATTGCTCTGGTTCCCCAATATCTGGCGTAGACCTTGTTATTCAGAGTGACATCTGAGCCAGGATGATTCTCCTGGTGTGCGTATCGGTCTGGGGTAGGCGGGTAGCGTAAGGAGGTCTTGCCTAAGGACCTCTGCTTGGGGTAGGCTGCAGCCAGGATACAAACCCTGGCCTCCCGTGTGAAAGATAGCCAGTCAAACCACTACACTAGTCAGCCCCTCTTCCTCTCAGACAGGGTGGATAGTATAACTAATTTCGTTATGCTTGCATATTGTCAATAAAAGTCTTGAATCTTGAATTCTACATCTCTTGCGCCCACCTGCAATACATTCATCGCCCACTTGGGGGCAGTGCACACCCTTCACATCTAGTTAGCAGACAGTTAAGAACCACCTCAAATTAGCTTAAACGTGGCTTTAGTGAAATTAAAGAACGTCAACAATCCAGTTACTACATCTGTTCGCTTTCTGTTGGACTCAAAAGATGATAAAGTTAACCCGCGTTAGCCTGGACAAGTTTATGGAGGAGTTTAGTGAACTTGAACAGGTAAAGTATGATCATTAGCCTAATGGCTAACTTGTGAATTCGCGCCTTTTACTCTTTAGCTAGGAGTGCAAGGTGCAGATATTTACAGAGGGCCTCCTTTCTTTTTTAGAAGTCATAACCTGGCAGGTTTAAATAAAATAGTTTGGTTAGTGTTAGCTACCTGTTTCCTTCAGCTGTTTTACACTGCTAATATGCTGTATTGTTTTAATTAGTCTGCTAGTGGCTGTTTAGTAAGCTAAAGGGGATTAAACTAGAAATAAACCTGAACCCGAAACAGATTCTGATATGTATTGGACTCATTTTTAACTAATGTTCCCATAATGTAGTGGTTTACACATTCCCAAAAGGTCCCTGGCTCGATTCAAGGTGGAAACAAAAGAACTGTCACCATGGAGGGAGGGCATCCGGTGTAAAATCTCTGCCAAATTACCAGTCCGGATTAATCTGCTGTGGCACACCTTAGTGGAGAATACAAGGGAGCAGCCGAAAGGTACACTGGACTCATTTTATAACAAACTGTGGAGTAGTTGTGCACAGGGTGCCAATAAAGCAACCATTTGCCAAAAACTGATTGCCAGGTGTGCAAGGAAGAAGCTGTAATCAGTTCTGGCAAAAAGTGACTTTTAAAAGATTTACAAATACATTTCAGCTGGCAAAAAGGATTTAACTGACTAGATTGTAGGCAACGTGCAGGTAAAGTAATCTGCAAAACATTTTATTTCTTTGTCTTATACCCAGCCTCTTCTGAAATCCTGTTGACTACAGTCCAAATGTACCTTTCGGCTGCTCCCTTGTATTCTCCACCAAGGGGTCGCCACAGCACCTTAATCCGCATTGGTAATTTGGCAGAGGTTTTACGCCGGATGCCCTTCCCGCACAGTACTCACGGTTCAGCGCAATAAAGACGAGAACTAACGGGCTCAGAAAGACTTTCTTTCCCAGAGCCGTGCTCTCCTCTGCACCATTCTCCATCATGTGCCACACTAAAATGTAATTGTATATTTTGCACATCTGCACAACCAAACAGTGCTGCATTTACTTAGTATTTTTTACTCGAGCAGCCTTGACTGTGAGTAGCTGCTCTAAGCTGCTCATTACATTCTTTCGTGCTCCATGGGTGAAATTGTTTTGTTTGAATTTTTAGAGAGAAAAGTCACACAGAATTTCATTGTACCTGATGTATAATGACAAAGTTTTCATTATTCTGACGCAACCCTCCCTGTGAGACGGGCTTGTGTCCCTGCCTGGAATTGAACCAGGGACCTTTCACTTGTAAGGGTAATGCACAAACCACTGTGCTACCAATATATACAATACCAAACACAACTATACTGGCCACAGTTTTTGCATTTGGTTACAAGAAAGTTCCACAAACACACATGTGTGAATATTTCCATGGGCATAAAGTTTGGGTTATTTCGGCGTTATGGCTGTTTGGTCCAGAAAAAAGACGCTGTAGAGGAAGGTAATCAGTGTTTGGCGTGACACTTGCTCTAGCCCGCTATGTCTGAGTGGGCAGCTTTGGTCTTCTATAACAGGCACTGGGTGAGAAAGGCCAGAGGTTAGAGTAGCCAACTAGTAACTCACGGGTTTCTGGTTTCAGTCCCTGTTCGGATGCTGGCATCTCTGAGATGACTTTTTGTATATGATCTCAAACAAAAATAAGCAGAATAATAATAATGAACACTGTTCTGGCCAGCATGTAAGAGCTGTAGAATGGTTTGCACTGGCTGAAGAAATTCAGTCACTAGAAGAATTCGCATCTGCTTTTCTCCTCATTTAGGCACACAGAGGCAGACTCTCTCCAAAAGCTCAGATCAAAAGCTGTCCAGCTTCTTTGTGCCTGTCAACATACAGATTACAGATACTGCTCTAGCTGTCATTGGATCAAGCGAAGGCTTGATCCAGCCGTCTCAGATAATTACAGACTGATTTTCAACCTTCCTTTCATTTCAAAAAAGCCTTGAGTTTTGCAGAGCAGCAGTGTGATCACTTGAAAATGAATGGTTTATTTGAAGGTAGAAACTAGAAATGGGAAACATCCTGTCACAGAGTGATACTGAAAAACTAGTTCATGCATTTTTCTTAACTTCCAGGCATTGTTATTGTAATTCATTGTTATCTGGCTGTTCGAAAAACTCCCTAAAAAGCCTTCAGTTGAACCAAAATGCTGCAGTGAGAGTACTGACAGGGACTAGAAGGAGAGGTGATATTTCCTCTATACTGGCTTCTCTTTATTGGCTCCCTGTTAAATCCAGAATTGAATTTAAAATCCTTCTACTCGCATACAAAGTCTTAAACCATCAGGCCCTGTCCAAGCGTGAAGACCTCATCATACCATATTTTCCCATTAGAGCACTTCTCTCTCAGAGTGCAGACCTACTTGTGGTTCCTACAGTTTTTAAAAGTAGAATGGGAGGCAGAGCCTTCAGCTATCAGGCCCCTCTCCTGTGGAACCAGCTCCCAGTTTGTATTCAGGAGACAGACACCCTAAGGATTAGGCTTCAAACTTTCCTTTTTGATAAAGCTCATAGTTAGGGCTTAGTTATGCTGCAATATGTTTAGGCTGCTGGGGGGCTTCTTTTGATTTCTGGGGCCATTGTGGAATAAAGTGTTTCCTTTTGTCTTTATCTTTATTAAACAGAAAATATCTGAGGTTAATGGCAAAAACAGCATGCTGGACATCATGTTGGAGGATGCCAGTAGACTCACAAAATTTTATCAGAACAAGGAGAAAAGTCTGATTGAGGGTGAGTTTTTTTTTAACATTCAGAATCTGCTGATTTACTTTTATTTTGCTGGTTTTAGTAACAGTGGGTGCTTTCTATGATTTAAGAGCCCTGTGCTTACCGATTTGGTCTGTGCACATCTCCCTCTGGTGGTGATTTTGCCAAATGGCATTTATATGTTTTCAGTTCAGAAAATTACAGTACAGTATTTGTCTGCTGCTGCAGCTGAGGTTTGCTGATATATTAAGGAGTATAATCAGACTCAGACAAAAAAAAAGAAATGTAATTCATGGGGTTATATGGTATCTTCCTTGTTTTTAATAAGGAATTAACAAGTATTTGCTTTGAGACCTATCATTTTAATTTCCAACACATTTTTGTCACTCTTAGACCCAAATACACGAGCTTTTTGTAATTCACAGTTAGAAATAACACTTAGTTATCTCATACTGGACCCTGGCGTGACAGCTGAGCAAGTAAATCAAAAGCTCATATGGATTATTTGTACATGCTGAGCTCATTACTTTTGCTGTTATTTATATGAGCATCCACTATTGTAACATTGTAATGTATAAAGTACATAAATTGTATTTTAAGCAACAGTGACATGACAAGTACTCAGTGAACGCATTTATTTCCACGCTTACCTGTAACGCAAGTTATTTCCCTCCTGGGGATTAATAAAGTATTCTGATTCTGATTTCGGCTGCTCCCTTTAGGGGTCACCACAGCTGATCATCTGCCTCCATCTCACTCTATCACTTGCATCCTTTTTTGTTACACCAAACATCTACATGTCCTCCTCCACTACCTTCTCTGTGATCTCCCTCATCATCTTCAACTCTGCCACCTCCAGCTCCACCTCCTCCACTCTGCCGGCACTCCCATCTTCACCTCTCTCGTGCTCTGTCCATTGCTCTGTATAGTTGACCCAGGTATTTAAACTCATCCACCTTCACCACCTCTACGCCTTACATCTTCACCATCCCACCTGCCTCCCTCTCATTCACACACATGCATTCTGTCTTGCTTCTGCTGACTTGCATTCCTCTCCTCTCCAGTTCATACCTCCTCCCTACTCTCACAATACATCATAATATTAACTGCAAGCATCATCATCCGTGGAGACTCCTGCCCGACCTCATCTGTCAACCTGTCCGTTGCAAACAAGAAGGGGCTCAGAGCCGATCCCTGAGTAATCCCACCCCCAATCCTTGAGCCCATCTGTCACTCCTACTGCACACCTCACCACTGCCCTGCTGTCCTCGTATGTGTTCTGCACCACCCTCACATACTTATTTATTAACCTTTATTTAACCAGGAAGTGAATTGAGATTAAGAATCTCTTTTGCGAGAGTGTCCTTCTCTGCCACTCCTGACTTCTTCGCACAATACCACAGCATCCTGTCATACGCTTACTCAAGATCCACAAAGACACAGTGCAACTCCTTCCGACCTCCTCTGTTCTTGTCCATCAACACTCTCAAAGTAAGCATTGGATCTGTAGTACTCTCAGCATGAAGCCATACTGTTGCCTGCACGTACAGTTAGGATTTACATCCATCTAGGTGTGCGAGTTCATTTCTCCGTTGTGGTGGCGGTTAATGTAGAGTTTCAACGTACAGAAGGAAAATGTGTGGAAAAAAACCCCGTCTGTGTTTAAATAAATGTTCTGTCTTTCATTAATACATGAGAACCAAAAATAAAGTGTTGATGAACCTTTTCCAGAGAAAGACAGCCTGCTCATCACAGTGAAGAGACTGCAGCAGACTCTGCAGGAGCAGTGCAACCTCAGAGGTATCTTTAATAACCCCCATGTGTTTTTAGGAAATAACAATATTCTTCTTTATATTTGTATTTCACTACAGTCAGTATAGTTTAAAGTATATATAAACACAGGTGGTCTCCCAGTTGGTTTTTCTTGTAAATTGTGCGTGCTCATCGAACACCAGAATTGTTTTTTTTTACTAGAAGCAAAAAAAAATTCTAAAAGCTGAACACCAGTTATAGCGTCATCTTTTTCATGTTTCAGAGGAAAATGAGAGACTGAAGAATGATATAGCAGATCTGAAACAGCAGAAGGAGCGAACAGCAGAGGTAAGAACAGAAAGAGGAGTGAGCACTCATAGAATATACAGATGCTTCTTATTATAGCTTTACTCTGGCTGATTAGACCCGAAGGGTGCAACTGTGAAGCGAGATTAATGGGTTTGCTGAGGATGTTGAGCCTAAAACCCTCAGTGTCATGAAGGTGGCTCTAATTTTACCCGGCTTGATGACCACATTTAAATTATTCTGAACAGGTAACCTGTTTGGCAGAGAGTGCCGGAGGAGATGGCTGGGGAGAGGTGGGGTCTGGGAGTCCCATGACCCGGACCCCCGAATAAGCAGCAGAAAATGAACGAACGGCTATTCTAAAATGTTTTGAAGTAATTGTTTATGGATTTCATTTATTTTTATGCAAAAATGAATTAAAATTAGACATCCTTGTCTGTAAAACTGTTTTAAAATACTAGGAAAAAATACACGATAAAACTTACGATATGTTTGAGTGAATTATGTATTGCAGTGTGCTAGTAACACCAAAATTTAAATGAACTGGTGACTCTATAATACCGTGAACAACAAGTTACAGTAATATTATAGTCAGTATTTTTCCCACTCTCCATTGCTGAGCTAAATCTAAACTAAAAAACTTTTTAAAAGAATAAAAGTTTGACGTTTTGAAATATTTTGAGTAGAAACACTGAAATATCTGAAAATTGCAAATAGTATTTCTAAAAGTATCCAGACACAGAGTGTTTTCAGCAAAATAAAGCAGATAAAATACACATTCACTGGCCACTTCATTAGGCACACCTGTCCAACTGCTCACAAACCGCTTGAATGTCTAATCGGTTGATCACATGGCAGCACCTCAGCACGTTTAGATATGTCCAGAAGACCTGCTGACGTTCAAAATGAGCATCAGAATGGGGAAGAAAGGGGATTTAAGTGACTCTGAATGTGGCACGGTTGTTGTTGCCGGCTGGTCTGAGTATTTCAGAAATTGCAGATCTGCTGGGATTTTCCCACACAACCATCTCTGGGGTTTACAGAGAGTGATCCAAAAAAAAAGGAAAATATCCAGTGAGCAGCAGTTCTTTGGGAGAAAAAGGTCTTGTTGATGCCAGAGGTCAGAGGAGAATGGCCAGACGTGAAGCAGATGGGCTACAGCAGCAGAAGACCACATGGATGCCACTCCTGTCATTGAAGAACAGGAACTGAGGCTGCAATTCACACGGGCTCATCAAAATTAGACAGAAGACAGAAAAAAATATTGCCTGGTCTGATGGTAGGGTCCAAATCTGGTGTAAACAACAGGAAAGCATGGATCCATCCTACCTTGTGTCAGTGGTTCAGGCTGGGGGTGTTGTAATGGTGTAGGGGTTATTTTCTTGGCACACTTAGGGCCCCTTAGTACTAATAGAGCAGAAGTATGCAGCAAAATGTATAATTGGAGGCTGCGGGTTCCGTCAATCAAGCTCAGTCTGAACACGTTAGGGAGCTCATCTTAAATAGAAAAAGATCCCTTCAGTCTGTGAACCTGCAGGGACATGCCAGATGCCTTCTTGCTGAACTCTGATAGCCTGAAAACTTGGTTGTGGTTTAAAAACTTTCCTCAGTAGTAATTTCAGCTCTGGTGTGTGGCTTGTGTTTTTATCAGATTGGAGAGGCTGAAGTTCAGCGGCTGGTCAGAGAAATGAGAGCAGAAGAAGAGAGACACAAGAGGGAGCTAGAGGATCTAAGACAGCAGTGCCGGAGGGAGGTGGATGACGCCCACAGGGAGTGTTTTAATCAGCGTAAGGCCTCACAAAGTCCTCAGTGCACTGAGACGATGGCTCAGCTCCAGTGAACCCATTGCACCCTCACAGACTAAAACAACGTCTGAGCACGAGTAGATGGAAGCGCTCCAAACACTCATGAGTAGATGGGATACTTAAATGACATTCCCTGCACAGACAGGGGAGAGTCTGAAGTCTTGAATGCTGGTAAACATAGAATAGAGTTAGAAACAATGTCAGCTTGCAAAATCCTTCCACATTTCGTTTAATTTCCTTTTTTAAGTGCCTTTCAGCACTTGCTGCTTTAATTTGAGAAACCACTGTGCGCAGACGGCTTTCCTCTTTTTGGGCCACATTTTGTTTGAGCTGATAGGAAGTTCTGCAGACACTGCTCATTACTTACAGTTTGCAAGAAATCTTTATTTTGATTTTGTTGACTCCATGGTGCAACATATTCGTATAAAAGCAACATTTTGATATCTAAGTGTAATTGTTAACAAAGCAAAGGCAGAACATGACAGTCCATAAGAAAGAAATTACATTTTGGTGGCTTTAACTGTTATTGTTGTTTAAGTTGTTCTTGCTTTGTCAACTAATTGCATTTTGTGGTTACACACAGACAGAGACTGAGCCCTCAAACACATTATCTCCCAACTGGACGTCTTTGAGCTCTTAGCAGCATAAAATGACATGAGTGGTGATGTTGTAAGATGTTTCAGGAGCCATACATGTAATTTTCTGGGGCCTTTTAGTCCTATTGCAAGAGACACATAACTGAAGATTTTTATCTAACAAATCCTCATCGCAGGTTTTCATGAAAATGTCAGATTGACATCAGCCCACAGCAACAGACTGGAAATGTAATAACCCCCAAAACAGAACAAAAGCTAAACTGTGTCAAAGCAAAATGTGCCTTATTTCGCAGTGGAAGCTAAAGATGCTGAATGTAAGAAGCTGCTGGAGAAAAAGGATCTGGATCTGGAGGACATGAAGAAGAGGTTAAAGGATCAGGAGCGGGAGAAGCAGAGTGAGCTCCTGAAGTTGCAGATGGAGGTAAATTCAAAGATATCATTTAAGACATCATCTACACTCACCAGCCGCTTCATTAGGCATACTTTTCAATTGCTTGTTATAACAAATGGCTAATCAGTCGATGACATGGCAGCAACTCAGTGCATGTAGGCATGTTTACATGCTGAAACTGAGCATCAGAATGGGAAGAAAGATGATTGAAGTGAATTTGTGGCTGATATTTTGGGATTTTCCCACACAACACTCTCTAGGGTTACAAAGAGTGGTACAAAAAAAGAGAAAATATCCAGTGAGCTGCAGCTCTCTGGGAGAAAATGCCTTGTTCCTGCCAGAGGTCAGACAATGGCCAGACTACTTTAAGCTGCTAGGAAGGCAACAGTGTCAACAGCTCAAATAACCACTCATTACAACCAAGAGAAGAGCATCTCCACATACGTGACACATTTGACTTTGAAGTAGATGGGCGACAGCAGCAGAAGACAACACTGGGCGCCACTCCTGTCAGCTGAGAACGCAAAACTGAGGCTACAGTTTCCACAGGATCACCAAACCTCGACAGTTGCAGATTGGAAATTGTTGCCTGGCCATGAGTCTCAATTTCAGCTTTGACCTGTGGATGGTAGGGTCAGAGTTTGGTGTAAACAACAGGAAAGCGCAGACACATCCTGCCTTGTATCTGCAGTTTCGACTGTGGGTGAGGTAATAGCGTGGGGAATATTTCTTGACACGCTTTTGGCCCCTCAGTACCTGCTGAAAATGTTTAAAACACCACAGCCTGCCTGAGTATTGTCGCTGACACTGCTCATTCCTTTATGACCACATCTTCTGCTGGCTGCTCTCCTGCAGGATGACACACCATGTCACAAAGATCAAATCATCTGAAGCTGAGAGCGTGGCCAGTGTTGTAGTAGCAGGGTGTTCCTAATTAAGTGGCCAGTGAGCATATATGAACATCTTTCGTGGTTAAGGCTTTTGTAAGCCATTTGCTTACGAATGTGTAATAATCGGGTTTAAATGAAGTTGGACTGCTTGTATTTGCAGTGATGGATAATGTTAACTCTGTTTTGGTTCGGAGTGGCCAGTTTCAGCTTTACTGAGCTCATTGTTTTGCCCTGTGTGTTTTTGCAGTTTGGTGCAAAGTTGGCCAGAGTTCAGAGTTCAGCTCAGTGGGGCCAGCAGCAGCAGCAGCAGCAGCAACATGGCCCCAACCTCCTTCCTCAGAGTGTCTTTAGGAGGGTAAGCAGCCCACACAGAGCCAATGGCATCCCTTTTTTTCTTTACTCATTACATGCACAAAAACATATTGCAGGTGTCAGTCTGTAACACAAGGTCTTGGTGTGTCTTATCACACTCTGTGAGTACAGAATCATTACTGATGTTATCGATGTGTCCCTCTCATGAAAACTTCAGCTGAGTGCAGCGCAAAGTCCATTAGGTCTGACCCAGAAGTCACATCTTGTTAGTCCACACTGTCTGAGTAATCAGGCTACTTCCCTGTGTACTCAGTCGGCATTGTCTTTGACAAGAAACAGTTTGCACCTTAAATGTTTAGCGTACTGCTTTTATATGTTACTTTTCTAGTATTATATGACCACAGGATTTGGGTGTATTGAAGTAACTTCAGGTTTAACCCTGGGGTTTGATTCAGAATCATTGCAACATGAAATTTGGAGTGATTCACTGCAGAGTGGCTACTAGAGTGCAGTTTTTATGAAATGGATAAAAAACTGTTAAGATGCATTTAGGACTCCTTGCGAACCGTATTGCAGCGGTTACAATAAAGATACAAAATGCGACCATCTGTCTAGAGAACAGAAGGAAAATATTATGAATTCACACGACATGTTACGAGGTGTCTCACAACTGCTTCGTGAACATTTATTTAATCGTTTTTAACACAAATTTTAAAATCTGGTGAAACTCAGTTCTTCTCCAGCCATTTCTGTGGTTGCTGAACAGGAAGTGGCTGAGCAGTTAACTGATTGTCTGGAAAGAAATATGCAGTTCAGATTTAGACCCAGATACTTAATAGAATTGGCAACACGTTGTCTTACAGAAACTGGTAAAAGTAGTCCAGATAAATGAAAAGTAGTAGGAGCAGTATTTTAGACTTAAAAAGTACAATTTTTTCCATGACAAGCATATAGCTGGTTGATATCATATTTGGAACTTCATGAGGAGTGTGTTAAAGTAAATGGTCTGTCGTCATGTTTTAAAAATTGCAGAATGGGAATTCCACATTGGGACCACTAATCTTTTGCCTATACATTAATGAGTTACCAGACAGTTGTAAAGAGGCAGTCTGTCAAATATATCCTGATGATGCTGTCATCTATGTACCAGCAAAGACTCCACAGCAGGCAGATGATCAGTCTCTCTCAGTGCTGTTGTAATAATTTCCTATCTTTGAATTATATAAAAACTGTATCAATGTTCTTTCCACTGGGACAGAAATGATGTAATGGTCTGTCAGTAACTATTGTTTAGAAGCAAATAAACAGATTATAATGTTCATTTAAATATCTGAGCAAAACTCTGGATTCTCAATTAAAATTTGAGGCACGCATGATCAAAGCGTCTGTGACAGTAAAGACCATCTTAAACTGTTTTCAGCTCGTAATATCGCATCTACCTGTAAAGGCTGCTCAGTTGTATCTGTGCACCATGATTTTGTCACACCTTTCCTATTTTGTAACAGTTTGGGGCCAGGCAACCGCATCAGCAATACAGTATAACATCAATATACAAACAAGCTTTTAAAAACATTGCATCAGAAGCCCCTGAAATGGCAACTTTGTAAAATTCTGAAAAGGTAATATATTTTAAGCTTTGAAAATTTCAGATTTTTCCATTTATAAAGTTGGATTTTCAAATGCGTAAATGATCTTGCATCTGACTGAGTTAGTCAGATGATTTCAGACTTACTCGCACTAAAGGTTTAACTACAAGGTGAACAGTTCATGGGAACTGTAAACAACAAGCAACACGTCTCAGAAAAGTTGGGACAAGGCCAAGAAAGCGCTGGAAAAATACG
>VUQH01050030.1:5960-17659 GCA_015106775.1 Etroplus canarensis | reverse complement strand
CATATATAAACATGATGACAAATGAAAGTGTTAGATTTTTATGAAATGATTTATGAATGCTGCAAAATGTAGCCCCCATTTTCTTTCTTCCTCCCCCTGCCCTTTTTTAAAATGTTTTTAATTTTTTATTTATTATTTTTATTTATTTATTCATTTAATTTTTTTGTTTTTTCATAATTTATTTTTATTTTTTATTTTTTATTTTTTTATGATGCAAGGGTATGCAGTCTGTGTGTAGTGGGTATATGTATGTATGTGTATATGTTATGTGTTTGTGAAATAATTTTGAAAAAGACAATAAATATATTGGCAAAAAAAAAGTAGAGCTATGAATATACAATGATTGTTTTGGGGGTTTTTTGAATGCCTGTTGGTGTTCATTAATGTACACATTCTCACATTTGACGGCATAACATTACACTTTGGGAGTTATTTCTTAATCACAAAACAACAGCAGCACTTACAAAATTCAAATTTCTAATGTTTTTCACTTATAAAGGCATTTGTATGATACAAGCAGTAGTTGTAACTAATGAGCAACCTGCTTGTATCGTAGCTGTTGATGTCCAAACACCAGGGAGAAACTAAAGAAAGAGGTTAAGTGGGTTGTTTTAAATTAAATGCACTTTTTATCAGTGGAAAGCCATACATTATACTCCTTAAAAAGAACTTTCTTTTGGAAGCACTGGATGAATACCTGCATGCAGAATTCATTTTCAACATCAGTCAAAAGGAAGGTGTAATTTCCAAAATGTGATGCTACATGTGTAGTCCAAGTTAAGAAAGCCCTAAAACTGTTTAGATCGTGACTTAACAAAACAATACATTCTGTAAGAATAGAAAACCATAATCCATGCAGGCATCTGACTGCACATCTGCTTTGCATTACAGTGTTGGAGAGCTCCATGACTGATAGTAGATGAAACTCGACTTGGGGACTTTTACCGTAGCTGAGGGATTATTGCATCAACGCTCAGAACAAATCTCTGACTCTCTTCCTTTCTCTTTCCCTCCCCAGTCTCTCGTTCCCAGGTGTCCTCTCAGCGGCAGGAGGTGCTGATGGAGAATGTGACCCGGATGTCAGACCGCTCTCAGCTGCTCCAGCAGACCCTGGGAGAGGAGTCCAATAAGGCTGACCTGCTGGAGAACATCTGGAAACTGGAAAACCTCTTCCAGAACCACAGCAACTGGCTGCAGAGGCTTGATATCCTTATCAAGGTACAAAACAGTCTAATACATACCTGTAATTGAATTCCTTTAGGGTTCATGGTTGAGTAAGTGGGAAAGTTTTTATAGACTGAGATGTGGGTAGGATTATTTGTGAAAAAGAAAGTAGAAATGATCTGCAGTGTGTTTGCAGCATGATTTAATCATATACTGTAAATAAAAGATGGACCAAAAAGTGAAGCTTCTGTAGTCTGTATGCTCACTTGATTGTGACCTCGGTAAAAGTGTTTGTAATGAGGTTGTAGTCTCATTTGTTTGCTTGCTTGTTTCAAAGCTTTTTTAATAGGTATTCATTTTGTAAAATATGGGCTATTTAAAGAAAAATAGATGATAAAACACTGTATGTTTTATCAGAATCAGAATACTTTATTAATCCCAAAGGGGGAAATTGCATTTTGTTACAGATGCCCAATCATATATAATAAATATAAATTTGAAAAGCAGCAGATATAAAATTGAGAGGTGAGAAATATGATAAAGATCAATAAAAACAAACCTGTCTGTATGGATTGCCATATTTAGCATAAATAATTTTAAAGTTAAAAACTGTACAATAATTAACATGTGAATATTTACAGTGTGAAAATGTCAAGGGGTCACAGTGAGGAGTCTGATGGCCACAGGTAGGAATGTGTTCCTGTGGGGTTCTGTGGTGCATCTTGGTGGAATAAGCCTGCTGCTGAACGTGCTCCTGTGCCTGTCCAGCTCATCGTGGTGTGAAGGATTGTTCAATATTGTCCTTAACTTGAACAGCATCCTCCTCTCTGACACCCCTGTCAGAGAGTCCAGCTCCACACCCACGACATTACTGGCCTTGTTTGTTGCGTCTGTTGTTGTCCGTTACTCTGAGTCTGCTGCCCCCAACTCACGGCAGGGTGTGGTTACACCCCTGTCTCATCGCATCTGGTTAGTCAAGATTAAAATCACCTGGAGTCTCCAAAAACAAGCATCCACAAACCAGTAGATGAAGTCACAATGGCCTATCCATCTTTTGTGTCTATACCAGCCATCCCCACGCTTAAGAATGCTGTGGTTGAAAACTGAAAATTTTCTGCTGCCCAACTTTAATAACAACTCTCATCAGATGAGGAGGCAGTGTTTCCTTCTTTATGTTTTCACAGATTCATATTGACCTTCTGTTTCTTTCTTGTCAGATTTTTTTCTTCATTTACAGCTTTCTTTTTGCCAGCTAATGGCCACCACTACATTTGACCTGTCTTCCCACAAAATGCAGAATATAAAATATGTGTCAAATCAAATTTAGGTCCTTTCAGTAATGGATAACAATTAGCATGTAACTTTCAATTTTTGCATTCTGATTATGTTGAATTGACAATTTTTAATCTTAGATCTTTGGTATTTATAATTTAACTACTTTTATATGGTAAGCAAC
Source organism: Etroplus canarensis (assembly GCA_015106775.1). Classification (NCBI taxonomy): domain Eukaryota; kingdom Metazoa; phylum Chordata; class Actinopteri; order Cichliformes; family Cichlidae; genus Etroplus; species Etroplus canarensis. The sequence goes on along the minus strand of VUQH01050030.1, from coordinate 15,039 downwards.
CTCTCATAAGTGCAGAAGTTGGTAACTTTATATGATGGCAAGTTTATCCTGTTTGTTATGCGGTTCGTTGACTTACCAAGAACTGACCTATAGCCACCCTGGAGTGTTTTCAAAGATGCTCTTTGTAGCTCCTCTGCTCCACAACCCTGGTATTACCAGGAGCTTAACTGACTGGTCTGGTCCGTGTGTAGCTCACTTGAGTGGATTCAGTGGGTGGAATTGACCTTTTTGTGCTCTTCTATCTGGTCTAACCAGGAGATAGTGATTCAGCAAAAGCATTTCTTTTTTTTTTTGTTGCCTCTAATAATTCCAGATGTGTTGGAATGTTCTCAAAGAATTTTTACTGCCTCCCTAAGTTAACCTTCAGCTGCCAGTCATGTGTGGCAAGCAGTTCATGGCAGTCTTTTTCTGGGGTCATGGCTTCTCCCCTACTTTAATGAAGGCAATAATTTTCTTACTAATAATATCACTTCTTATAATTCAACAAAAAACTCAACTTTTGCTGTGACAGGACTTTATAACTTGAACAGTGCAGTGTTTTCCCCTAGGTTTATTAAATAATTTCCATTTTTTTGTTTTATTTGTGCCAATGTAGCCATCGCTAAGCTTTTTCACCATCTAGGGATTTTGAAACTAGAAATAATGAGCAAGAGGCAGGAGTGAGAAACCTACTGTAGGGACACTGCGCACTTGTTGGTCAAACAGTAGGCTCACTGTACTCTTCTTTATCATCCACTTTGACTCCAGCCCCTGAAATACTGCAGTTTGCATCTCTAATGTAGTTTTGCTTCACCATTTGCATAACTTCAAATTACATGACAAGTAATTCAGAAACAGAGCTTGTAGTCTGCACATGGTTTTATTTTGAAGATTGACTCTCTTTGCTGTTCCCGTGCCTGACTTCCTGCCCTCCTTACCCGCTCTGTGAAGCTTGACACACTTTCTTTGACAAATTGACCAAAAATTGGCCAAAAATACCTATTTTAAACATCATGGACTAGAGAGTCACTGCAGGGATGCTTTTGGGACACTTCTATAATGCAGTATGACACGTGTGGTATAATTGCAAGCATTGTCTTGTGTGTGTTGCGATAAGCTCTGACCCCCATGTCAGAGCCAAAATGTAATACGGCCTTGCCTTGTGTATTTCAGGGGTGATAGAGACCAATCTTTACAAGACATACATCATGTTGTTGTCATTAAGAAGAATGAAGAGAAAGTGCAGTGATGCCGAAAATAAGGGTGATGTGCAGAACTGCATTAACTACAGAGGGATCAAGTTGATGAGTTTTTGAAGCTAGATTAAAAAGAGAAGTGATGATCAGCAAGCAGCAGTGAGGCTTTATGCAAAGAAAGAGTACTATAGATGAGATATTTGATTTGAGAATGCTGATGGAGAACTATTGTGAAGATCAGGAGTTGCACTGCATCTTTGTGGATCTACGGAAAGCATATGATGGGGTGCCAAGAGAGGAACTGTGGTATTGTATGAGGAAGTCAGGTGTGGCAGAGAAGTATGCGAGGGTGGTGCAAGACATGAATGAGGACAGTGAGAGAGTGGTGACATGTGCGGTAGGAGTGACAGATGGGTTCAAGGTGGTGGTGGGATTACATCAGAAATCTGCTCTGAGCCCCTTCTTGTTTGTAATGGTGATGGACAGGTTGACAGATGAAGTCAGGCAGAAATCCTTGTGGACTATGATGTTTGCAGATGACATTATGATCTTTAGAGAGCAAGCGGAAGAGAGCCTGGAGAGGTGGAGGTATGCACTGGAGAGAAGAGGAATGAAAGTTAGCAGATGCAATAAAGAATACATGTGTGTGAATGAGAGGGAGGCAGTTGGATTGGTGAAGATGAAAGGAGTAGAGGAAGTCAAGGTGGATGAGTTAAAATGCTATGGGTCAACCATCCAAAGCAATGGAAGAGGAAGAGAATGCAGGCAGGGTGGAGTGGGTGGAAACGAGTGTCAGAGGTGCTTTGTGACAAAGGCGGCAAGAGTGAAAGGGAAGGTTTATAAGATGGTAGTGAGACCTGCTATGATGTATGGTTTGAAGATGGTGGCACTGACAAAAAGACAGGAGGCAGAGCTGAAGGTGGCAGAATTGAAGATGTTGAGATTTTTCCTGGGAGTGACCAGGGTGGAGAGGATTAGAAATGAGTACATCAGAGGGACAGCTCAGGCTGAGTGGGTTGGAGACAAAGTCAGAGAGGCAAGGCTGAGATGGTTTGGACATGTTCAGAGGAGGAATAATGGCTATATTGGACAAAAGATGATGAAGGTGGAGTTGACAGGCAGGCGGAAATAGGAAGGATACCAAGAAGGTTCACTGACACAGTGAAAGAGGACATGCAGAGGGTGGGTGTGAGGGAAGAGGATGTGGATGCAGACGTGGATGCAAGGGATAGAATGAGATGGAGGGAGATGAACCACTGTGGCAACCCTTAAAGGGAGCAGCTGAAAGAGTCGAGAAGATGTGAAACTAGCAATTTGATTCAATTATTTTTCAAATCAGTTTTATTTATATAATGCCAATTCACAACAACAGTCATGTCAAGGTGCTTTACATGTTAAGGTTAAGACCCAACAACAGTGGAGAGAAAACGCCAACTGTCAGATGATCCATTGTGAGCAAGCACTTGGCTAGGAATGTCAAGCTCTGTCTCCTGCAAACAGTTGGGGAGGAAAGAAGAGAAAAAAGAACATAGAGAGAAAACAAACAGGATAAAGTACAAACCACAGGAGAGTGAAGACAAACGTAAATGACATTCAGTAGTGGCATATAAGCACATTAGGGTTGTCCCCCAGCAGCCTGAGCCTATACCAGCATAATTGATGGATGGTTTAGGGGCACCTGATCCAGCCCTAACTATAAGCTTCATCAGAAAGAAAAATTTGAAGCTAAATCTTATAAACAAAGAGGGTGTTTGACAGCAGAACATAAACTAGGAGCTGGTTCCATGGGATTGGGACCTGATATCCGGAGGCACTGCATCCCATTCTACTTTGAGAAACTCTAGGAACAAAAAGTAAGCCTGTGCTCTGAGAGCGAAGTGCCCTGTTGGGATGATATGGTACTCTGAGGTCTTTAATCCATAAGAACCCACTTCTGCATTGGCTTCACTTTGCCGTCCTGGAAACTATGTCCATCTTTTATATACTGTTTCCCACCAGCCTGCGTTCCTGAACTTGGATTTTAATTTGGGCTAATTAATCTTGCTCTAGATATTTAGAAGAAAGTGGATGTAGAATAATGTTTACACTTAAATTTAAATCTCTTTAAAGAATTTTTTTTCAGCCACTTTGAAATTTTAAACAAGAAACGTATAACAACTATTGAAGCAATCAGTGATGGCTCATTTTAATTTAGGCTAAACATTGCAATTCTTTTATAACTCCTTTTCCTTACAGGGCCTGGAGGTGGAGCTGAGGAGTTTGCAGGCCCACTCCCTTCAGTCAGAAGGCTACCTGGTGCAGATGGACGACAGGCTGTCCTCACTAAGCAACTCAGCTGGAAGGAACCTGACTGGTTTAAATGCAGAGGTAGCCCGAGCCTCCACATGGCTTCGCAATCATGACCTCCTGCTCAGGTACACATATATATTACAGTTTTTGGATTTTTTTTTGTATCAAATAGGATTGAAAATACATGTCTGTACATTTCTGATTTATTTCAGGGAAACCTCGAGTCAGGTGAGCGGGCTGAGGGAGAAATTAGACGAGGTTAACTGGACGGTGGGAGCTGTCAATCACACCTTCAGCAGTGACATCAGTATTCACCACTTGAAGATTCATGACTTGCAGGTTAGAGTTTCATAACAGCTTACTCAAAAATTACCTGTACATTAAACCTGCTGCTCTGGGAGTCTTAAACGTGCCCCCGCCTAATTCCTAATGTTCAGATCCAGATCAGCAACATCACAGAGGACACAAGCAGTTTATGGGAGACCCATGTTCACATGGAGGCCCAGATGAGGAATGAGATGGAGATCCTGAACACAATCACAGAGGACCTGCGTCTGAAGGACTGGGAACATGCCATGGCCCTGAAGAACCTCACAATATTAGAAGGTCTGCAAAGAGATGTGGATGTCTGTTTTTGCTGAGCTAAATAGGAATGTGATGAAAAGGAAAGGTGAAGTAAACTAAAGTACAAATTGTAAAGTCTCAGCACAGCTATAGGCGATCGTGCAGTTATACTGTAGTTAGAATAAGTGACCGACAATTCAATTTGAGAAATAAATGTTCAGTAGAGGAAAGGCTTTTACTTTAAAATCTGAAAGCGGCTCAAATTTAGGCACATTTAAGATACTCTTTATGAGTAAGCGTAGGCCACACCTTTAATCATTGAATTCAGGTCTTTCATTCAGTGCTGTTGGTGTATAAAGTCAAGACTTCAATGAATTCGAGCATGGTACTATAACAAGATGCCACTGTTGCATGAGGTTCGTTCATGAAATTTCTTCTCTCCTTGCTATTCAACAATTAAATGTTATCGGTATTATTGAAAAGTGGAAGAGCATAGAAATCACAGCAACTCGACCTAGAAGTGGCAGACCACATAAGGTTACAGGGCAGGGTCACCGAGTACAGAGGTGCACAGTGCGTAAAAGTCACCAATGTGCTGTTGACTCAGTAACTGCAGAATTCCATACCTCCTCTGGCATTAACATCAGCACAAAAACTGCACATAGGGAGCTTCATTGCATGGGCTTCCATGGCCAACCAGCTGCATGCAAGCCTTACATCACCAAGTACAATTCCAAGTGTCAAATAGAGTAATGTGAAGCATGTCGCAACTGGATTATGGAGCAGTGGAAACAGTTTCTGTGGCGTGATGAATAATACTTCATCTGTCTACCACACTGATTGATGAGCCTGGGTTTGGTGAATGCCAAGAGGACATTACCTGCCTGATTGCACTGTGCCAATTGTAATGTTTAATGGAGGAGGAATAATGCTGCCGGGTTGTTTTTCTGGGCTTGGCCTGGGAGCTTGAGTTCCATTGATGGGAAGTGTTAATGTTCAGCTTACTAAGACATTTTGTACACTACCATGCTTCCAGCTTTGTGGGACCAGTTTGGGGGAAGACCTTTTTCTGCTCCAGTATGACTATGCCTCAGTGCATAAAGCAAGGTTCGTAAAGGCATGGTTGGATGAGTCTGGCGCAGAGGAATTTGATTGGCCCACACAGAGCCCTGACCTGAACCCCATCCAACACCTTTGGGATGAACTAGAATGGGGATTGTGAGTAAGGCCTTCTCGTCCAAAATTAGCATCTGACCTCACAATTGCTTCTCCAGATGAATAGGCAAAAATTCCCACAGGCGCACTCCAAAATCTTACAGAAAGCCTTCTCAGACGAATGGAAGCTGTTATAGCAGCAAAGTGGCAAACTCCATTAATTAATTAATGCCTATAGATTTATCATGGGATGTCATAAAAGTTCCTGTAGGTATAATGTGCAAGTAGCCCAATACTGTTTTCATATAGTGTATTTTGGACAAGCTGATTACTTCCTATGTCAGAAGTTCCAAGTTGTAGGTGTGGACCCCAACACTGGGTCACAAGATAGGGTCCTAAGTTGAACCCTGGGGTAAAAATGTGGAAAAGCAAGTGCCTGCCTTCTGTAAAATGTCTATCAAAATACTATTAACTTTAGCAAGAACCCCTCTAAATTGACATGAAACACTCAAAGGGGTACAGGAATTGGTTCTTGAAGAATATAAAGAGTTCTGTAAAAATGTCACCTGCAAACAAGCAAAGCCAAACCAGATTAAAAGTAGGTTTGACTGGCATAAAAGCCTGTAATGTCTAACTTGAATCCTGATGACAGAAAATAAATTTGCAACTTACAATAATGTACAATTTAGTTACAATGACAAAAAAAAATCAAGTGTGACGGTAACACATCCGTTATAATTTCTACATTTGCAAACTAAAGGCCCTGCAAAATCGGGTCATTGCTGCAGAAATTAAATACACCAAAGAATATAAAAACATGGAAGAGAGAGACAGAGAGAGAGAGAAAAGGACCATTATGTTACAGTTGCATAAATTTTATAAAAGTAATTGACGGGTGGGTTTTCTAAGAGCTATGGATTTATTTTGCTAGAGTGTCTTCTGTGATCATGTAATACCAGGCTGTCTCCATAATATTGAGATCTAAGCTCTATGGGGGCTAGACCATCTGTTCTTCACGTGGCTGCAGATTGTTTTTTTGTTGTAATTCTGGCTGTTTGGGTGAACAGTCAAATGCCTCCATGAGCCTAAAGCTTTTGCACAGTTCTGTACAGTCAGTGTGACCTTTACAAACTAAAATATGCCTTATATATCAAGAGAATACATTAAAAACATGTAAGAATGTGAGAACTTTAACTCTTAGTATAATTAATCCCTTTGGGTGGACCTTAATGCCCCAAATGATCTTTTACAGCAGCACATCTGAGCCAGTAGATGTTTGCAGTGTGATTGAGTACAAGTGACCCTAGCATGCAAACATGATTTTACATTGTGGGAATACTGCCCTGGGGTTTTAGGCAACGCAGAATGTTCTTCCTCCAATCTGTGCAGAACTGATTAGTCCCGACGTGGTAGGACTCTCTCTGCCAGCACACCAAATGACTTCTCTCGCTTGTTAAAATCAGAATAGGTATGCCATGATGTAATGCTGGCAGGGGACACAGCCCAAGCTGATTGATGACAACTTAAACTGAATGGGACCCCCGATCTCGTGTCTGCCTCTCTTGTGGGTGGGTTGCCGTTTCTCCCGAGCCTGGAAACGATTGTGGGTTATATTTAGAAGCTATATCCAGAATGAAAACTCAATCACTCAGCTCTGTCGTTGGTTTTAGCTCTGCACCCCCATTTGTTTGTTGTTAGCTCTCAGTCACCTCAGCCAAGAAAAGTTTTACATCTCTATCCATGTTTACCCTCCTTTTTGTGCTGTCCTCTTTTCCCTTCTCTTCTTACGCAGCTCATTTGTCTTTAATTCCTCTGACTCACTGTGATCTTCATGCCACACATGGTACTTGTTGGATTAATGATAGGAACATGAGAAGCTGTTTAAAATATCGCTTCAAGTCTTTTTTGATGAGTGATGCAAAAACTGTATAACTTACGGTAACATCTGCCTGCTAAGGCTGAACATGCCAGATGGTTTTAATCACAGCTTTCATATGTAAGTTCAGCCAGACAAGTCACATTTGAAATGATTCATTTATTACAGCAGCAGAATACAGTTAGAGATTGGCATCAAGGCTGCGAGCTCATCACTCCGTGCAAATATGATGCACATAGAAATTTTGAAGTGATGAGTGAACAATCCCCTCAGAGCCTACACGTGTATCCTTCAGGGCTGGACGGGGTCAAAACAGGAGGCAGTGGCACTGACATGTCAGAGGGAGAGATGGGAAATTCTGCAGCTTAAATAGAGTGCCAAATTGGGAGGGTGTGTTTGGTAAATGACGTGAGGAGAGAGAGGCATGTTGGTGTGAGTGACACAGTGCAGCCAGAGTTGCCTGGACTAGTTTACAGGCTTTGCCCTATGAAGAATTAGTTTTTCTCAAAATGGACCTATTGTGCTTTTCCTTATTTTCTGTCATATACACTGTTACAGTGGTGGATGCTTATATCAAACATAGGCAAAGATCTGCTCTGTGTCAGATAGTTGGTTTTACTCTTTGCTCTGTACTGTATGATGTCACTGAGAGGGGAGATCCTTTATATATTTCAGGTAAACAGCTCTGGCTGTTGACATAAAAGCCCCAGCCACCTGCTGTCCAAATCTTTTATTCACTGGAGACAGCCAATCAGAAGAAAATTGGTTTAAAGGTCAAAGAGCTGAAACAACTTGTTTCAGACAGAGGATGAACTGAGGGGCTACACCATGACCTATTATAAGGTAAAAAGGGCTTATTTTAATGTGTGAATCATGTAACACTACTCTACTCAAGTAAAATTAACATAAGGAGTTGGAAATGAACATAATAGGTACCCTTTGAGTGAAGAGAGCTCTGGGTTTTGAGGTCAGTGACAAAATTTAGGTGATTATTATTTGTTTACCTCACATAAAATAAACTAAATGTGGCAAATCTGTTTTGTCAAACAGTATTTTCAAGGTCAAGCTGATGCACAGCTCTCTTAAGATCCTGCTGCAGCAGTTCAATTGGCTTGAGGTCTGGGCATTAACTGGGCCATCGCAACTGTTTGATGTTGCATGCAACTGTTAAATGTGTCTTCAAAAGCTATTGGTATTATAAAATAAATTTCAGTAATAAAGTCCACAAAATGTCAGTCAGTTTCAATATGACTTCTTTCAAATAACTTGAAGTTTTAATTAGGGCTAACTAAAATCAGACATTAAAGTAACTGTAAAATGTACTTTTCCTGAAGGAAAAGTGTCATGTAGGAAATGAGTAATCCAAGATTTGGAAGTAAAGCTAAGTTAGTGTCACTGTAGTGTAGTGGTTTACACATTCACCTTTCAAGTGAAAAAGTTCCTGGTTAATTCCTGGGGACACAAGCCCCTCTCACCAAATTAGAGATGCAGACAGATCTGCTGTGGTGACCCCTTGGAGAAAACTCAAGGGAGCAGCTGAAGGTACACAGCCAATAATTAAGTTAAACTTCTTTAATTTTTTTTAATTGACTTACCTGAAATTTAAGTTAGAGTAATCCAAAATTCTAATTTAAAGACACTTAAATTATTAAAGTGCATCTAACTTTAATCTGTTGGGTTGATCTGACTTCATGTGTTACCAGTTGACATAATATTATAAAGTTGTTCCAACAATTCTCTTTTCACAGTATAGCTCCTGTAGCTTCCTCCCTCTCCCTTTTTCTACCACTGATTTTAGACTTCCAGATTCATTCAGATGTCATAAATATATGAATGGCTTTTACCAAGATGTTTATATACTTTGAGTTGAATTTGTCAATGTACATCTGCACCAAAACAAAAAAATCATAACCTCAAATTTCCAGTGTGTCTTCGAATATCTTAGAATATTGTTTCTGATTAACTTTTGTATGAATTTTGTGTGTTATTATAACAAGTATGAACTCATAAGTCTCCATCT
>VUQH01050015.1:43335-66085 GCA_015106775.1 Etroplus canarensis | reverse complement strand
TGTGTGTCTACAACCAGAGGGGGGACCACTTATGGGAAAACTTATGGCATTTCGCCAGTGGAGGCCAACAGAGGAGATCGAGAGAACGAGCTAGTAGAGAGAGTGCATGCATGCACGCGCGTGTGTGGGTGGCGGGGTGGGGGGGCAAGTAAAATCTGATAAGAAGCAAAACAAATCGGGGTAAAGACTGGGTGAAGGAGCAAGAGAAACTAGGGGTTGCATAAAGAAACCTGTAGAAGCAAAAGAGGGAAAGAAAAACAATGAAAAAACCCCCACTTAGCTACAGATACAGAAATTTAGAGCAAGAAACACTAAAGATGCATTTAAGATCATTTATCTTCTAGAAAGTGCTGACATGTTTTTTTCCAGCTGATTAATGTTGTTATATTAAAATCTAGGGGACACATAAAACATGTTTATAGTATGCCTTAAAAATCTTAGTCATAATCATCATAAATAGCAGTAATGAATGCAAAACTGCCTTTGATATTTTCAGAAATGGCTCTGTATTGTATTTCGTTAGCAGCAGAGCTGCACCATTTCAGTGTTGGATTCAAATTATGTTCCCAGACACAAGGGATTCACAGGAATGAAGGCACATTTGTTGTTTTTGATTTTATCTCACTGAGAACAGCCTCACTGCCGGCTGTTTTAACTCTCTTCAGCCTCACTTCAACCTAAGATTTCCTGCTGGTGTTCTTTCACATTAAAAGCACACAATGGGCAAAAAACTGGGAAACTTTTATTATGTCAAATGAAACACAAGACATTTCTAACCAAGGCTGTCCTAAAGACCACATTTTTTGGTTTATGTTTTGAGCTTATTGGTGGCAACAAAAGTGACTATTGGAAGCTTCGATCAGCATGGTTGGGGGACTTTCACGTGTCAGATTTTATAACCACGCAAGAATCACCATAACCTCAAGTTAAAAAATTTTGGCTGCACTGTGATTTGTTTGCACTTACATGTAGAGAGAGAGCCTGTTCTTTTGGCAAAGCAATGCTGTCCAAAATCTTTTTTTTTGCAAGGCCTTCTAAAAAATAGAGCCTCTAACTCCAGTAAAGTTTAAGTTAGCAACAATGAGATGAACTAAAGCATGATGATCAGTACTATTAGAAATACAGATATCAGACTGAGATGGCATGCATTGCCACATTTTTTAAAAAAAATGAATATTTCAGTCTTTAAACTGAAGACACCAACCCAACACTTGGGACTGGGGTCAGGCCAAACCACAATTATCAAAGATGACAAAACAAGACAGTGAGTTTCAACACTTTGTGAAGAGCAGATCAATTTCATTATGGATGAGCCTCCTTGCTGAAATGCATGGTTGAACTGCAAACATCTTTTGCTGGATATTTGTCAACATAGTAACTACACCTGTTGAAAAATGGGTGTGGTGAAGGGGTATGGTCTTAGCCTCAAGAGAAGTGGAGCTGAGTAGTTCAGGGAGAAGTGCCAGATGGGGTTGTCTGGCACAGCTACCACTTGTTTGCTAATCAGTCTCTCCTGTTGAAGCAATAGCATGCTGAGACCTGCAAGGACACACAGCAGAAAGCAGACGACCATGGTAGGCTCAAAACTAAGAAGGAAAAAGGACTGTATAGTGATGAAACTGAGTGTGCTTTGCATGCTGAACACACTATAGTAAAGCACATGGTGCCTATTCATTGGTGTATGTAATCACAAAGAATACAAAACAAAGACTGACACCTGCGCATGTGTGATTGAGCTGGGAGAACCTGTGAGTAGCAAAGTCTGACTCTTATCTAATTAAGAATTGTGACTGCAACATTCATTTACTTTTCCCAAAAAGGTAGATAAGTTAAAGAAGCACTGAAGGTAAAACAGGAGGAGGAATTCAATGAAGCACTTGAATTAGTCCAGATAAAAGATTCCCTCTGCAATGTCTTCAACACTGTACATTTCTTTTTGCTGCCAAAGTAACTTAGCAATACTTCACCTCCCTCATTTCAAGCTCCTCCTCTTCATGCTCAAACCAGCCTGCCTGTAGCTTTACAGTAGCAGCAGATGTTGGTAAGCAGATAAAGCTTTTCGCATCCCAAATTAGACTGGCAGTGAATAATTTCTGTTACAGAAAAGATATGATAACCCCAACAAAAAATACATCTCTGAGAATTTCTGAACTTCTACCATTTCATTTTCTTAAAGGCCTGAAACTCTGGACTGCACTAGATTAAGCATCTAAAGTCCAAAAAGGCAATAAAAAGCATTCCTAGCCAACATGTCAGTCTGTGTCTCTCCCACATTAGGTCCTGCCTACTATCTGATACAAGTGAATGCTGCCATCTTGGCAAGAAACGTAGCATTTTTTGCTCGCTGAAAAGCTTTGCGTGAGTGCATCGATGCCAGAACCTTTCACCAAGAGCAACCTTGTGCCTCTAAACTGTCAACTTCTCAGGAAGTAAAAAAAACACAGGCTTGTTTTCAGAAATAGTCTGTCCAACTGACAAAAGTTTTTTTAAGTCCACGAGTTGCAAAAGTTTTACAATCAACTGTGAACAGAGAAACTGCTTCAGCTGGAGGTAAAACCATCAATCAAGTACTTAAATTATAAGTGATTTATATGCATATCTGCACTCTTCTTTGTGCATGAACACAAAGTTATGTTTACTTTTAAGGATGGCTATCACATCTTAGTGTTCTTGGATGGGCTACAGCATGAACTATGACTACAGAAAACTGACAAGTAATAAAAATCAACAACACTTTATTGGTAAGATACAGGTGAATTGTTCATGGTGTACTCTCATGACCCCAAATTATATGAGTGAGTGGATGGATGTTTACAGCCTTTTTCTATTCTTACTCTTACTAAGTTTTTTCAGATGCACAACAACACATGACATATTGCATTACACCATTATTTATTTAACAAAAACTACACGAAAGTGCAGAAGCAGTGTGTGAAAAATTAAGTACACCTTTACTACTTCTACAGGAATTAAGAGGGTAAGTAGCACCCTGCTAATCAAATGCACTTGATTCAATGATCATCAGCCAGTGTGATCATCTCTATAAAAACAGAAGTTTTGGCAGTTTGCTGGTCTTTAGCATTCAAGCGTGTTCTGCCAAGGAGCAAAGACATCAATGGTGATCTTGGAGAAGCAAATGCTGCTGCCCATCAATCTGGGAAAGGTTATAAGGCCATTCCCAAAGAATCTAAAGTCCATGATTCTATTGTGAGACAGATTATTCACAAGAGGAAAACACTCAAGTCAGTTGCCATAATCTTCCCCAGAGTGGACATCCCAGCAAATTAAACCCAAGGTCAGACCCTGCAATGGTCAGAGAAATTACAAAAAAAAAAAACCAAAAACCAAGGGCATGGCAGCACAGCTTAGGTTTGCAAAGTTACATCTGAACAAACCACAAGACTTCTGGAATAATGTCCTCTGGACAGACAAGACCAAAGTGGAGATGTTTGGTCATAAAACACAGCACCACATTTGGTGAGAACTAATCACAGCAAACACCTCATATCAACTGTCATGCACGGTGGTGGAGGGCTGATGATTTGGGCTTGTTTTGCAGCCACAGAAGTGGGAACTTTGCAGTCATTGAATCAACCACGAACTCCTCTGTAAACCAAAGTAATTGTGAGGCCATCTGTCCAACAGTTAAAGCTTGGCTGAAATAGGTTCATACAACAGGAAAATGATCCCAAGCACACCTGAAAAAGACAAGAATCAAGGTGTTGCAATGGCCCAGTCAAATGATCGAAATGTTGTGGCAGGATCTTACGAGAGCTGTCTATAAATGAATGCCCACAAACCTCAATGAACTGAAGCAACTCTGTATCAAAGAGTGGGCCAAAATTCCTCCACAATGATGTGAGAGACTGATAAAGTCATGCAGTTAAATAATTACTTCAAGCTATTGCAGCTAAAGGTGGTTCTACAAGCTATTTGATTTATTTTACAAAATGCTTCTGCATTTTGGCTTCATTTTTGTTAAATCAATAATAAAGTGGAATCTGTTGTCTTTTACACCTGAGGTTAGATTCAAGTAATTTTAAAACTTGGTAAGGAACAGATTTTTTTTTATTGTGTACTAAAAAGTAAAACCTTAAAAATGAAAAGGGTATGCTAATTTAAAAAATAATTATATCTGCATGTGAACAGTTAGAGTCTTGCCAAGGTATGACATATCTGATATAGGAAGTTTTCTGGCTTTTTCTTGTAGTCTGCCATCCAGATTCTTCTGTGTAATCACATTGGAGCATGCTTTAGTTACACACTGATCAAACCTGTGTAAAGAGCAAAAGAAGGAACACATTTTCCAAAATGTAGTATCATAAACATTGGTCATCAACTAATGACACCTTAGATGTTTAGTACCCTTCTAAATATATCCACACTCATAAACAATGACTGGTGCACAGAACAGGAAGTCCCAGATAACCACTTGCTAAACTAACAGCTTCAAAATATTGGACAATGTCCCTTAGAGGTTAAGCTATCAGGTAATGACAGCAGCAACGATTTTAAGAGCAATATTCTATCCTTTAAGCTTTTTTTTTTTGGTGCTCAGCTTTGGAGATGGGTTCAGAAAGCACGCACTGGGTTGATTTTCTCTGAAAACAGCTGCCTGCAGCTGAAAACAATGTTAAGAGCAGTGAAACTGAACCAAAAAAGCAAACAATACAAAACACAACTGAAAGATGCTACAATGATCGCTAAATCTTACAGTAACTGCCGGGTTGGGTACGTCTGTGGCTTTATCTCTGAGCAGCAAATTTCACACATTTAACACATTAATGTCACATATTGCTTAGATAGGAATATTGACAATAGCAGCTTTAATTTCTAATTTTAGACTTAATTTGATTTAGGATACAAAATTTAAGCTAAATACTTACTGGTCTAAAAAGTTTTGCTTTCTTTGTAAAGCAGAAAAAAATTCGGTAGAAAACACATTTTTCAGGTATTCAAAAAGGGTTCTTTTAATATTTGTAAAGAAGCTCAGGTGTCATACTAGTACCAATGTAAAAGAAACTTCAAGAGGTACCTTTTGATAAAAATAGACCAAAAACACACACATTCACACTGCATTCCTTAACCTACATACGCACAAGACACTCTCATTGCAGGCCACACTGATGCCACTTCTCTGGTCATTAAATCCTTTAAACTCAAAGGGAAATATCACTCAGTTTTAGTTTCCCGAAAGAACCGTCCAACTGATATGTTTCTTGTTCCTTCTAGAATCAAGATGGGGGTTCATCCTGCTTCTCCATTGATGTGCAGTTCTGCTGCACAACGCAGACACCAAGCTGGAAAAGTAATGACACAGTCCAGAGTGTTTTATTTTCTCAAGGAATCAGGGGACATTTTCCGGCATGGAGTCCATCACACTGTCACAATAAAGAAGCTCAAAAAACAAAAACGTCTTCCAAGCAAGTCTCCCTTTTTCTTTCAGCGACAGATTACAGTTTTTATCTTTGGGGAAGAGCTGCTCATAAATAATGCTGCATAAATGCTGCAATTAGGTGAAAATAGAAATAGAGTGATATTCCCCTTCAAGTGACCCCCTCAAAAAAGGGTTCAATAGTAAATATGTTTTTAAATACAGTGCATATCTTAATAGCAGTCCGTCAGATTGGGCTGGAACAATGTTGCTACTGATTGTTGGACAAAGGCATCATCTCATGGTTCTTATTTCAGTGCTTGTTTGGACCTAGGAATGCAAGGGCAAGAAAGTCCATGGGAAGTAGTGTTTTATACTTAGAATTTTTTTTCTTCTTCTTTTTTTTTTTTTTACTTTCTCTTTTTTTTTTTTTTTTTTTTTTTTGTTTTTTTTTTTTTACTTTCTCTTTTTTTTTTTTACTTTCTAATCTGGGTCCACTTTGTCTCTATTTAGAGTTTGGGTTTCATCTCCTTATACTCAGCATATAAATAAGTTCTTTGCAGGTTTTCCAGGTTGTGTGTGAGGTCCAAAGTGTGTATATATGAGCATGTTAGACAGAAAAAGAGAGACAGAGGAGTGGAGGACTATGAAGGAATGAGGGAGTACAGGGTCAGATCGAGGGGACAGCCTTGTTCAGTCAGTCGGGGGATGAAAAATTGATCCAGGGGGAAATCTTTTTCGTCTCAGAGAGAGAAACAAAAGAAATAAAGAAAGCTATATAAGGAAGAATGAAAAAAGTCCTCCTTTATTGCATTTTTATTTCATTTAGAATTTCTGAAATCCTGTGATTGCATTAACATGCTGTCTTTTTCTCCTCCTCTCTTTAGCCCAGGCCTTCAAATTCAGATGTGTTTGTTCCAGATAAGTACTCTCTCTTTTTCTGTCTCTGCCTCATTTCTCCCTCCCCCTCAAGGCATCATTAGTGCTTGATCTCAGGGCCAGCATTTCACCTCTCCCTTTTCATTTTGGGCCCTTTTCTACGGGTGATTGCTTGTTTTCTTTAGTGGATCAAAGTGCCGCCACTACTTTTCATTTCACATTTCATGTCCGCTACTTTTTTTTTGGCCTCCCCATGCTTTTTCAATCCATCCAGCGAGCTTTTCTTCTCCCTTTATATCCCTCACATTCCAGCTGTGTCAAAGTGCTCTATCCTTGGGTCTTTTTAGGAAACACTCTCATGCATTTAGGTTCTTGTCTCTTTTTTCAGTTTCCATTTTTGTTACATTCCACGATAGTTTTATCCAAACGTCATCTTTTTTTCACCCCCCTCCTTGTCCCTCAGGGTTTCTTTGGTCGCCCATTGCGTGGAAGGTTCTCTACCGTGTTGCTGAGTCGGTACTTGACGATGATGCTGTGCACCGTAGATTTAGGCATCCTCAGCTCCTGCCCAATGGCACCCTCTGACTTTCCGTCCTTCCAAAGGTCCACCACTCGCTGCCGCTGTACCACATCATGTTCCTTGGTCTTCTGGCAAACACCAGCAGCAGTTGGCCCTCCGATGGCTCCACCAACAGCTCCCCCGGTGGCCCCAGCAGCAGCAGCGGCTTCTGTGGGGGCAGACAAGCGGCAGACTGTAGTGGAGACTCGGAGAGGGGAGTAGGATAATGTGACACTTAACTGGTCCCCGTAGGGATTTTCTCTTTTAGTTTGTCTCCCTCCTCTGCAGAGAGGTCGGAGGTCAGGGGAGAGCTACTGGAGCTGATGGGGGTTCAGTGTCCTGCTCAAGGACACTTTAGCAGGATGGGTGCTTGCAGACATGAGAACTTGAACCTGTGTGCTCCACTCCATCTGTTTAATTTCTACGTCTCTAGAGGATGAAGTTTTGTCTAGAATGTGGGACTCCTTCTAGCACAGATGTGTAGCGTCCTGATGGCAGAAACAGTCTTTCCGAAATGCAATTCAAGTTATTGTGCAAATGCTGATATACTGCCACGTGTGAGACAGCACAAAACAATCCTTCATCAGAGCATTGTTACATTTTGTTGTGGAGTTCACAGAGTGCAGCTAAAGTAGTAGATGTGTAGTTAAAGTGCCACAGCCGAAGTATTTTTGGACATGTTTTGTGTACTCAAGTGTGGGAGCTTCTCTTGGGGATTGGCCGTTAATGGAGGGGAGCTAGGTCACAAAATCAGGGAATTGTTATTTTAACTCCATCCATTCCCCTGCTCACTTTTTTCCTCTCAGGCTGAGTCTAAAAAGGTCATGATCCAGCACAACCCCAATCAAGACCATAAATGTGGTCTCATTTGCTGCATGCTTGCGCCCTGCCAGAGTGTTCAGACTACAGCCCGGCCCGTGCTCAGCTCAGCTGCTTGCCGCGAGGCCCCCGGTGAGCAAAAAACCCACGAAGCAACACAACTCGCGCGTGACTATTTCTGAACAGCCAGCGCTCGGCCCAGCCCTCTGCCAGTTCACAAGTCACAACACGACGTTTACACAACCAAACTCCTGTGGTTTCGGGCCCTCTCAAAATACCTTGGTACAAAGTCCGAATGTTTTCTTGGTATGGCCCGAGCCAGACAGGCTGAGCATAATGACATTTTCAGAGATAGGCCCTGGCTCTCTAAAATGCAATGCTTTTGACAGATGTTTCGGTCTGCAATTACAAAAATCAAGATACACTCTAGTGAGAGGCAGGAGCAGCACAGAGAGAGCTGGGTGTTGTGGTTTTCAGAGCAAAGCTATTGGGGAATATCAGGTTTTACCAGTTATCTCTGCCACATCACTGCTATCTAAACATCTCCGAACACGAATACACATGCAGAGCAGAGAATGCGTCTGGAGAACATATGCTGTTACCAAACTAATTATGAGAAAATAAATTCACAAACTGCCAGTGAGCCCTGACAGACTGCAGACAAAGAGAGCCGGACAAGAAGTCAAAACAAAATAGATTTTTTTTTTTTGACTATTTCAATTCTTAAGCCCTTAACTCCGTAAGTAATGAGAGCCACAACAAGGCTTAACAAGAGAAAATAAACAGACTCTTCAGACAGCTTTGATAACACTCAGACAGTGCACAATGGGTCATTAGATCCTATAACTGCTGAACAGAGTATTGAGGTTTTGAGGTTGGACATGTTAAGAGATGAGAACGCCTTAATATAGCAGCACAGCCCATTCGTGTTTGATTTGGGTAATGTCTATTTCAGGTGTCTTTCTGGCAGCCACATCAGAAAACTCTGCTGCAGATGTTTTTTCCGATATGGACTCCTTCCTGGATTTTAAGGTTTCACAACTAAAGCTGCTCAGGGAGATAAAGTGTCTATTCAAAGTGCTTAAAACTGTGCTGCTTTAGAAGCCATCAGGTAGTTCTTTCAGCCACACAAGTAAGTTTTAAGATGAAACTGAAAACTTGAATAATGTTATTGATCAGAAAACTAAGTACAATGTAAAGAAACTCCCAAAAATATCCATTCCCAGAGAAAGTCATTTAAATGAAGCCTCAGCATATTTTCCCATTTTCTTTACTTAATGTTTTTCCACAACAACATAACCATATAAAGTGTGAATTCCTCAGATCAAATCTATAAAAATAGGAGCAACATTTTGGCTTGGTTTTGTCCAACATCAGTGCAAGTTGCCAAGTAATCAAATTCTGATCTCTGAAGCTGGATTTGCACTTGTCTATCAGGATGTCTCAAAGGCTCTGTAGCTCTAAAATATGTAACTATAAAAAGTGTGATTGGTGAGATTTGTCTACTTCTGTTTTCTCAAAGGTTTCTGCTCCCATAACAGACTGATGGGATTAAAAACAAGAAGAAATTTAAAGAGCGAAGATTAAGGAGCACTAAACCAGTTTAGTGATGCACTCCCACAAAGATGGAACACTTGCAGGAAACATGTAAAAATAACACTGGTAAAAACTTTTGCAGTAGATCTTGAGATATCTCGACTAATCATTGGTAGTATGGCTGAAACATTTCTCATAATACAACACAACAGAAAATTTTCATCACACCCTTCACTCCTGGTTACTAATTAGTATAGCTTTCAAACACCACAAACCCAATGTGTAATCCACTGCTTTCTATTTTAAACTAGTCACAGACTATATGATCATTTTTGTGGTCAGTGTGTCAGATTAAGTGACTATAGAAGCATAAAATCTTGCCTCTTCATGACTAACAGACATGGCAGACTACACATTGCACCCTGCTTAGTCATGCTTGCCATCTTTCAAG
This sequence comes from Etroplus canarensis, assembly GCA_015106775.1. Classification (NCBI taxonomy): domain Eukaryota; kingdom Metazoa; phylum Chordata; class Actinopteri; order Cichliformes; family Cichlidae; genus Etroplus; species Etroplus canarensis. The sequence goes on along the minus strand of VUQH01050015.1, from coordinate 56,467 downwards.
AAATGTGTGAGATCATCAGGAAGGAGGTGCAGGCTAGCGATTTCCAGGAAAATAAGAAAAGGAAATAGAAAATGGCAGCTGAAGTGGTAATTATGATGCTTTGTTCCATCTAACCACACTGGCAATATAACTGCTCTTTTGCATCATCATGAATACAGTTGTGCATAGTTCAGCAGTAGAAAAAACATCTCAATAGCTGGAAGAACGCTCTGAATTGAGAGAACCCATTATGGAATATTTTAACATGCTAGTCTATCTGTTAGGATATCATGAGCTATCCCAGGTGCAGTTTGTGTGATGTTTAGTGGCGTCTACCGGTGAGAATGCAGACTGAAACAATCCTCACCTGATGGCGAACCTACTGTGGCCATCAGGGAAAGAAATGTCTTCCACGACTGCATCCACAAGTATTTCCAGTCCAGAGGTTCGTGTACGTAGATATAATTTGGAATTAGAAAGGAGAGGTGGTAGTGAGGCCTGCCATGATGTATGGTCTGGAGATGGTGGCACTGGCAAAAAGACAGGAGATGGAGCTGGGAGGTGGCAGAATTGAAGATGCTGAGATTTTTGCTGGGAGTGACCAGGATGGACAGAATTAGAAATAAGTACATCAGAGGGACAGCTCAGGCTGAGATGGTTTGGACATGCTCAGAGGAGGGATAGTGGACATAATGGACAAAGGATGTTGAAGATGGAGCAGCCAGGCAGGAGGAGAAGAAGACCACAGAGAAGACTGATGGATGTAGTGAAGGAGGACATGCAGAGGGTCGGTGTGAGGGAAGAGGATGCAAGAGATAGGGTGAGATAGATGCAGATGATCCACTGTGGCGACCCCTAACAGGAACGGCCAAAAGAAGAAGAAATGCAACTGAATTGAATAGGACTTACGAATTAGAAGTTCAATGTTTATACCACAAAGGTAATCGATTATAGATTATAGCCTGGTGGTAAATACTAGACAGCAGAAATGCAAAACACAAAATCTAGTACTTGAGTCTATCCATTCTGAACTACTGTAGAAACATGGCAGTGCAACATGGTAACACCTATGGACAGAGACCCACTCACAATGTATGTGAATGTCTTTTTTATCAGTGAACAAAAACACAACAATCATTACCCCAGAATGCTTTTACACTGTAAAATGCATAAATGTATATTTTAGACTCAATTTCTAATAACAGAGCACCTTAAATCCTCAGCGCCTTTAAGGGTAAGCAAATCTAGTGTATAAGCACTCCAAAGGTTTCAGTGAACAGTGAATGTTTGACATGACAGTCTTGCAAGAGTGAATGGATGCTGTGAAGTGTGTGCACTACCTGTTATGCACTATAAACAATACAGCTTGTCTGCACAATTAAAAGAGTTTTACAATGACACTTAAGAGATTCTGTAAAAAAAACACTCAAGCCCCTGTCCTTGACGATTTAACCAGCATATGCCAACGCATCAAAATTTCTCTAAAATGCTGGCATACGCAGAACTATTGATGTTACCTTGAGTGTTTACACAGCTTATCCGTAATGAGTTGGACGTACACATAATGTATTGGTAACTTAAATCAATAACTGCCAATATGCCATTATACGTTAAATGTAAATTAGAAACACGTTCAGTAAATGCTGTGGTTGTCTAGAACACGTAATATACATCTACATACGTCAATATGCGTTGGCGATAAGTTCACTATAAGTTACACTTAAGTTCGAAGCACGTTACTCATAGGTTACAAATAAGGTTTGTGTATGCTAGACATTATTTCAACATATTTCGACTTATGAGTAACTTCCAAGTAATGTGTGTGAACTTGTGTCAACAATCGCATAACTTACCTACAACTTATGGCCCACGTATGCGGGACGTATATCCGACGTATGCCGAAGTTTCATGCGTGCCCAAAATTTTTTGGCGACCTCACCGTACTACAACGTATACCTGTGTGTTTCAGTGTGCTCTTAACTTATACAAAACTTACCAATAACTTATTTGATGTATGCCAGTATATTCACCAAATTTTTCATACGTTGTCATACGCTTGCTAAATCTTCAAGGTGTGACAGGGGCTTTACATTTTATTACAAATTGTGCCTACTCAGGGCCTGAAAATAATCAGCACATCAGCCACATCAGCAAAAAATTGAAATTTGAAACCCCAAAGCAGTCTTGAGGAATATCTGTGTTGTTGATAATAAATTATTAACAAAGTGTTAAACCCTAAGCCAACAGCTTCAGACACCCTAGAGAACCAACTTACATTTGTAAACAGCTCTGTTTTGAGTTTTCCTGCTTCATGTCACATGGTTTAACCTCGTGAGACCCAAGCTCTTATTTGGGATTTGTGGGATGCAACAGGTCAGAGCAGAATCAAGTATAAGGTGCAGAAAAGCCATTAATAATGTCCCCATATGAGGATCCAGGGTCTCAGGAGGGCACTGTTTTTCATGGCTCCTTAAAATAACCTGCTTAAGATTGTATAGCAGCATACTGAAATTTACTTAGGCAGTGACTGGGGGCAACATGAAAGGCAGGAAGAGATTCAACTGAAAAAGAAAAACTCAGAGCTGCTCATCATAAAAATGCAGGAAATTAACGTGAGCTAGTTCATTCTTACAACAGCAAATAGAAAGTGTGCAGTGTTACCTATGAACATAAACTCTAAGCCAATTTAAATCGGCATTAAGTGAACTTTTGTATAGATGATGGAATGTGAAATTACAGCTGATTCTGATGATCACTATAATAGCACCGAGAGAGATAGAGCGAGAGAGGAACAACCAACCATGACGGCTTTCCAAAGGCTGAGAAAAACTCCTCATGATGAGTAAACTGGGCTATAAGTGTAAACTCAGTGGGAAATTATAAACCAAACTGAATTTTGTGTTTGAGCTAGGAAAGCCATTTACACGGCTGTCCATTATCAGCAGGTAAAATGTAAAAAAACCACAAATATGACCTCTATAGGTCAAAAAGTACAGCACAATATGAACCTAATAACATAAATCTGCTGTTGCAGCAGTGGTTTATCAATAACCATCTTTCTGTGCTGAGATATCAATCAGTTCCTGTGCTGCAGGCAGCTGCAGTGACACAGCAACAACACCTCCGCCAAGAAGCATAAATCTGACTGAAGTCATCAGTTTGCCAAGTGTCAGACAGATCAAACAAACTGCTTCTTCTGTAAATAATCTTCAGTACTATAATTATTGAAACCCTAATGCCTCATGACATTTAATTATTACTCAGTAACTCACCTGTTTTTCTATCTTACATCCACAAACCGCATTTTCCCTGCCTCACTGAGCATTTTTACTCTCCTAAAAAGTATATACTTTGGTGCTGTGTAAAGTAACACTCTTGATGGGAATGTTATTTACAGTGTCAGTGGAGCCTTAAACACTGACCTGATATAAATGATCCGGGTGGCATCTGGCTGTAGTTGGCCCCTCCCATGTGTAGGGCACTTGGAGGTGCAGGTGTGAAAGGGGCTCCATAGTTTTGAGGGGTGGCATAGGGTCCTGGAGGTATGGGCTGTGGAGAGAGAGCAAAAAAAAAGAAAGCTTTTCTTCAGAAATCATTCATGCAGTGATTCTGACAAAGGGAAAAACGAACCACTTTTAATTTATGTAAGCTGACAAAAAATGTGCTGATTAAGAGCTGTGGAGTTAAAAAACAAAAGGTGGGTGATAAGATAATGGCCTCTGTATTTTCATTGTATATTATCCATTTATTATTTTTCCATTGAGTGCTGTCGGCTCGAGCAGGTTTCAACTGGCTGCTGACCGGGGGTGTGTGCGTCTCTGTGCCCTTGCTGGCCAGTCGGCTGAGGATGCTCCTCTCTGACATCTGCAGGCGGGCAGCAATGGGTGGGACTCTGGACAGCGTGGCCGGTAGCCGAGTCACATCAGCCTTCATGTCACTCAGCAGCTCCTCCAACTGGTTCAACACTACAATGACAACAACAAACAATAACAACAACCACAGGGCTTCATTTTTTTAATTACTTATTGGATTGTGTATTTTAAAACTTCAATTGATGACAAATGGACTGGTACTTAAATAGCACTCTTCTTTTCTAACTAAGCACTTTTTTACTATCAGCCTCATTCAGACAGCACTTTATTGTAAGCCTTAGGATTAACTAACACATACACACACACACACACACACACACACACACACACACACACTCGGATGGAAATGCATCGGGACCAATTTGGGGTTCAGTATCTTGGACAAGGACACTTGGTACATAGACAAGAGGACTTGGGGATCAAACCACCAACCTTACTATTAGAAAAGGAGCCGCTCTATCTCCCGAGCCACAGCTGCCCCCAAACGTGCGTTTTCTGAAGGTGGGAGTGCAGGTATTTTACATACAAGACTGTTTCTGTGCTACAAAGGTCTTAACAGGTTTTTTTAAAACCAAGATTTTAATTGACTGGGTCTGAGCACTATAGTCTGTTAAAAGAGTTATATTTTAATACGCTGCTGCTTTCATTTTTTTAAATGTTGAGAAATAAATGTTTAAAAAGCACACTTCTGATGCTGTTTTTGTAAGAGATTACGGTTCCCATCCTTCACTATCTGACCTCTCTGTCATCACATCCTAGCATGTCATTAATCACTGACCACAGCATTGCTGATAAAAAATGTGTGAGCCTTTATTAAGTTCAGCTTTGTTAAGACATACAAGATGAGAACAAGACCAGTAGTCTGCTGAGCATGTTATTCTTTCAATAGTGCGATATAAACATGGACAGACATGCTAAGGAGTCAGTGAGGAAATGTTTAGAGCTATCACTTAACAAGCTTATCTGCTTGGCATTATTGAAGTCAGCTCCAGGCAGAGCGATACGGTCAAAGCAGCACGAAAGATTGCACAACAACTGTGGTGAGATATGTCGATGTGTATCTCTTTCATTGTATACCTCTGATTATCTGTCTGCCAGTCTTCCCTGCTTTCTCTGAATCCGTCTGCATGTCTCTGCTCAAATCTGCTTTCTTCATCTTCTCTGACATAAACCACTACACAACAATAAACAATTTCACAAGTGTCATCCATCCTGTCATCCCTGACCTTTGTGCAGGACAGCGTTGGCTGGCTTGTTCCCTGCCAGGGACTCCTTGCTGAGGTGCTGGTGTGACTCTGCCAGGCACTCCACCTCTGCAAAGCGTGCATTGAGAGCCATGGCCGGGTGGCTGGGGTCCTGGGTCATATTTAAGTAAGCTGCCCTCCGCAACTGCTCCTCGATCACTAGCGCTTGCTCCAACAGCTAGAGGACAGCAGATCAGGAGAAGGGAAAATAAAAATAGTAGCAAAAGGATTTTAAGTACAAATTTACTTAAACCACGACATGTCTATGTGCAGTATTATGATAAAAAACAGCACTTTTTACAAAGTGATTTAATAATTTTCATTGATTTTGATAGGTACTGTATTTGGTTTGCATACTCTGAGCTCTAAAGTAACAGTGCTGTTTTGAAATGTACTTCACAAATACTGAGTTACAAAAACATTACAGTGTGCTAAAATTTACCAGTTCAGCTTGTCTGTGATGCCTCAAGTTGTGTGGGTTACACAGAGTTCCAATCCCAAACTACAGCCATGTGAAAAGAAAGTTTTCAACAGGACTCTATGCAGTCCTGTGAAAAATTAAGTACACTCTTACTGCTTGCATATGAATTAGGAAGGTAAGTAGCAGCCAGGTACGGCACTAGATTAACTGATCATCATCCAGTTTGACCACCTCTAGAAAGAAGTGTAGGCAGTTTGCTAGTCTGCAACATTCAGGTGTGTGTAAAAACAATGCCACATTCTTCCCAAGTGTGGATGTTCCAGCAAATTCAACCCAAGGGCTGCCTGTGCAAAGCTCAGAGAAATAGCAAAAAATCCAAAAGCTACATCTAAGACTCTATAGGTCTCTGTTAGCATACTGAATGTTAGAGTTCATGGCAATACAATTAGAAAAAAGACTGAACAAGTATGGCTTGCTTGGAAGGGTTGAAAGGAGGAAGCCTCTTCTCTCTAAAAAGAACATGGCACCACAGCTTAGGTTTGCAAAGTTGCATCTAAACAAACCAGAAGACTTCTGGAAAGGTGTCCTTTGGACAGACAAGACCAAAGTGGAGATGTATGGCTATAATGCACAGCAATGCATTTGGCAAAAACCAAACAACATATCAGCACAGACCCCTCATAGCAACTGTCAAGCACAGTGGTGGAGGGTGGATGATTTGGGTTTGTTTTGCAGCCATATGACCCAGGCACCTTGCAGTCATTGAATTGACCTTTAACTCCTCTGTGTGCACCTTGCGCTGCGTCCTTGTATTCTCCCCAAGGGGTCACCACAGCGGATTAATCCGCATTAGTAATTTGGCAGAGATTTTTTATGCTGGATGTCCGTCCAGATGCAACCCTCCATGGTAAGAGGGGCTTGTGTCCCCACCTGGAACTAAACCAGGGACCTAGTGTAAACCACTACACTATGGGGACATTTTTGACCTTGAACTCCTCTGTATACCAAAATATTCTTGAGCCATCTGTCGAACAGCTAAAGCTTGTCTGAAACTGGATCATGTAACAGGACAATGATTCCAATTACACCTGCAAATCTAAAACAGAATGGCTAAAAAAAAAAAAAAAGAATCAAGGTGTTACAATGGCCCAATCAAAGTCTAGACCTCAGGCTGAAATTTTGTGGTGGGACCTTTAAAGAGCATGAAACCACTGTAAATCTGTGTTTCTAAATCATCACAATTAAGAAACAATTTTAATGAACCAATCTACACTTACCTGAAAGAAAACTACAAAAACAAAACATGGATTTTTTTTTCTTAAGCAAGGAAAATCATTTTTCTACAACAATAACAAAAAAGCTCTTTTAATTTCCTTTGTTCTCATTATAATTTTACACCTGTTCAAATAATCTAAATTGGATGTGAATGTGAGTGTAAATGGTTTTCTCTCTCAGCATGTTCATCTTGCGACAGACTGACAACCTGTCCAGGGTGTACCCCACCTCCCACCTTATAATAGCTGAAATAAACTCTAGCCCCCCTGTGACTGAGTGGAAGAAAATGAATGGATGGATGGACGAATGAATGAATGAATATTCTGCTATCTTTAACAATGGCTTAGCTGGCATAGCAACAATAAAAATACAAGCATTTCATGATAAATCTATCTTCAAAATGTAATTCCTTGTGTGGGTGTGTGTGGGTGGGTGTGTGTGTGTGTGTCCTGGAAAAAGGAGTTATTTGTAGTACATGTGTTGCAAAAGAGGCCGTCATGTTACACAATCAATTACGACTAAATCACACTAAAGACCTGACCTAAAGAAAAATGTGAGAAATCACTTTTTTGCTGTGTTGTGCATTCTTCATGGCAGATTTACAAAAAACTCCAATAATTTAGCAAGCACGTCAATGAGAAACAATAAGAGTGAGACAGACAGCAATACAGTAAATGAGGATGTTGAGTGGGGGATCTGAAACATGTGAGCTGCTCAAAAACAGGATGAGAGCTCTTCCAGAAACGCAGTGGTCAGCAATACCATGCAGTTAATATGTGGGTCTAGGGGCATCTGTCATCCGACGTAAAAAACAAGTCAAGTGATCGAAGACACTGGACCACAAGACTTTTAATAGCAACTGAAACTGTCCACTGCCATGTTCACAGCACATGAAAACTGAAAGACTGTCAAGTATCCAAAGTTCATCATAGCTGCTATGACTAGGCAAAGTTTGTATCTACCATGTAAGAACTTGGAGGTAAAAATAAATGAGTGAGTCTACTTCTGGAAGTGGAACTGAAGACTTAGTGATGACCTGCCTTACCTTAAAGCGCCGAGCTAAAAACTTGTTCTTCATTTCCAGGAAGTTTCCTTTATTCGCCTGAGACTTGAAAGGCTCATTGACGATGGCGAATTGTGGATCATTTTGGATGTCCTGCCATCGAGCGTAGCCATGACTGGCACTGAGGTCAAGGCTCATGTAACTCTTGGGAATAAGACAATATGAAGCACCTAGCCCAGAATACAGCATTACTCTGAAGCTCAACAAGGAGCAATTTTAGACATTTGGTGCATTAATCAGATTAATTGTAAAAATAAATCCATGCTTTCCAAAATATGCTTGCGGCAAGAGATAAATCCAGACATAAATACCACTATCATGTCTTTCCATTAAGTTAAGAGCTAGAGGATGTGAATCACATGTTTACTCGGAGCAATAGGAAAGAAGGAAAAGTACGGCATTTAACTCCCCTTAAAAACCACAGTTACATTTAATTTGCTCAATCTTTCAGTAACAGAAAGGTGAAATTGACCTTTTTAACCTTTAGGATATTTCTAAACCAAGTGGGAAATCCCAGGACTGAAAAAAGAAGCCAAAGCAGAAGTACTAAAAACTGCAGTTCCTCTAATGGCCACTTGAGGCTGGGTTCAAAAGACTCCAGAGACTCCTACGTTAAAACCCTAACCCTAATTTCCAAAATATGTTCATAGCACCACATAAAATTGTTTTGTTCTCTACAGCTACTTTTCACCTTCATAACAACTGCAGGGGTGATTTTTATATAGTGCACCCTTTAAAACTGTATTAAGCATTTTTAATGCTGTGACTGCTTGGCAGTCACTAACAGAAGATTGCCAATATAGGTGGATAACTGGAGACACTGAACTAGATTTTTTGACTGTTTCTGCAATGCTGGAGCCTTTTGGATTAACTTTAATAGAATTATATAACAAATAAATGAATTTTTGTTTGGTTAGAAAGATTTTTGGTTTGAGTCCCAATTTGCATGTTCTATTCCCTCTGTGGCTTCCTCCTATAGTCCAAAAACAAGTGTGTTAGGTTAACTGGTGAGTCTAAATTGTCCCTGGATGTGAGACAGATAAAGTGCTGTTTGAAAGTATGGTAAAATGTGGCCTGTAGATCACTTAAAATTGTACTGTTTTTCAATGAAAACCACATTTTCATGCATTTCATCCAATTCACAAACAATTAAAAACAATCAGATGATTTTTAAAGAATAATCTACATTTTTAAATAGAGGTCTGTTATCAGCAACTGTTAGTGTCCTGCATCAATCTCCTCAAATAGCTGCAAATCCCAGTTAATCATTTTAGAAGGCTAAATGATCATTAGAAAACCCTTTTGCAATTGTGTCACACAGCTGAAAACCTTTGTACTAATAAGGGAGCAAAAAAGGGAGCATGGCATTCTTTAGGTTAGTTTAGTATCTACAGTTCTTTGTTTGTCTACAGGGTCAAAATGGCCAGAAAGAGAGAATGTTCTTCAGAGACACATCAGTCTATTGTTGTCTTTATAAAGGAAGGCTTTTCAATGCTACAAATTGCGAGGAAACTTAGAATTTCTTACCATGCTGTTAACTATTCCCTTAAGGCAGCAGCACAAACTCACCATAACAAGGACAGAAAAAGGAGTTGGAGGCTGTGTAACAACACAAATATCTGAGAGTATGTAGTTTAAGTGTGTGTAGTTTAAGCTTCATGGCAGAATTGCCAAGAAAAAGCCACATCTCAGACTGTCAAATAAAAAGAAAAGACTGAGATAAGCAAAAGAGCACAGACACTGAACACTGGAAGGCTGGAAGAAAGTGTTGTGGACAGATGAGTCCAAGTTTGAGGTCTTCGGATCAAACAGAAAAACATTTGTGAGATGCAGAACATATGAAAAGATGCAAGAACAGTACATAATACCATCAGTCAAGCATGATGGAGGCAGCGTGATCATTGGGGAGTGCTTTGGAGGTGCTAAAATAGGATGTTTATATGGAGTGGAAGGGACCTTGAAGAAGAAAAGCTATCACAAGATTTTGCAATGTCATCACATACCCTATGGAGAGCACCGCAATGAGGCCAATTTCATCCTACAACAGGATAATGACCCAAAGAGAATTTCCAAGTGAGGGGAAAAACCCATGCTGTATATCTAAACTGATATGGACTGAGCAATGTGTTAGGAACAAAAGGATGCCCCATTGTTTGATAGAAATAAAAATGATCAGCCTACAGAGAGCTGAATTCAAAGACACGCCAAAAATCAAAGTGAAAAAATGATGCAGCAGGGCTAGTCCATCTTGCCCAAATTTCATTGCAGCAACTCAAAATGGTATTCAGTAGTTTACAAGGGCCCTATGTGCTTGTATGCATGCCTGATAGTGTCCCAGATCTGGATCAGAGCATCACTGAGCTCTTGGACAGTCTGAGGTGCAACCTGGTGGCGTCAGATGAACCGAAACATAATGTCCCAGAGGTCTTCTATTGGATTTAGGTCAGGCAAGCATGGGGGCATTGTTGTGTACCAGGAGGAACCCAGGACCCAGTGCATCAGTATAGGGACTGACACCAGGTCCAAGGATTTTATGCCGATACCTAATGGCAGTCAGGGTGCGGTTGCCTGGCCTGTAGAGGTCTGTGCATCCGTCCATGGATATGCCTCCCCAGACCATCACTGTCTCACCACCAAACTGGTCATCTGAACAATGCTACGGTCAGCATAATGTTTGCCACAACTTCTTCAGACCCTTTCATGTCTGTCACATACTCAGGGTGAACCTGCTCTCATCTGTGAAAAGCACAGGGCACCTGTGGTGGACCTGCCAATTTTGGTATTCTATGGCAAATGCCAATCAAGCTCCACGGTGCCAGGCAGTGAGCACAGAGCCCACTAGATGACATTGGGCTCTCGGGCCACCCTCATGGAGTCTGTTTCTGATTGATTGGTCAAAGACATTCAAACTAGTGCCCTGCTGGAAGTCATTTTGTAGGGCTCTGGCAGTGTTCATCTTGTTCTTCCTTGCACAAAGAAGCAGATACCTGCTGATGGGTTAAGGACCTTCTATGGCCCTGTCTAGCTCTCCCAGAGTAACTGCTCCTCTCCAGGAATCTTCTCCTGTGCTGGGAGGCACAGCAAACTTTCTGGCAATGGCATGTATTGATGTGCCAATCTGGAGGAGTTGGACTACCTGTGCAACCTCTGTAGGGTCCAGGTGTCACCTCATGCACAAACAGAAAAGCTAAGGAGGGAAAAATGTTTTTGAGCACTGTGTGTGCATGGAGCAGATATGGGAGTGGTATTGATCTCTCACAGAAAAGGAAAACAAAGTATATTTTCCCCCAAAAAATAGAGCTATTCTTTTAAGTGGATCATTGATTTTGGTCGATTTTTATTTTAGCAATAAATATATTTCAGGCAGTTTCTGAAACAAAAATGCCTCTCCTTTTATTTTAGTCTATTTATGCCGCAGCATTAACTTGTAGAATAATGAAACCTGAGTTTAATGTGAGTACTACACAGCCTTAATAACCTTAATATAGGAAACATCATGAACTAAGTGACCCACTACATCAGCATCCAGCAGACACAGTCTGCTGTTTGCTGAGGTCTGGCCGGCTTGTTGACTTATTACACTGGGCTTCTGCTGGCTGATAGAAAAATAAACATACTAGGGTCATCGCCCGGGCAACTGCTGTCAAGGATACATCACGATTCCTGCCAGCAGCCAGAAGTCATGTCGGCGATGCCAAATCTCGTTCATCTTCCCAGAGGAGATGGCAGCCCGCTCCTCGTTCTGCCAGAGAGTGTGAAGTTCTGCAGAGAAGAGCCAGGACAAGGTAATGAAAATGAGGTTGGTTTACACAGCAAACCCAGAGCTTTTCTGGGTCTGTCATCAAGGTGGAGATAAATCTGGCTCACTGCTGCTTTTGTAAGGAAGCTCTGGAACACAAGAGGAATGTTTTACTTGTTCATTTTATGTTGTTTAGACTGCTTCTTAACTTTTCTGGCCAACCTGTTAAGATATTTTAACCCTCACACCTTTCTCACTAATTAGTCAGGGTTTTTTTTAAAGAAAGAAAGCCAATATTCATACTCTTAAAGTGCTAATGGCTGTTATAGTTTAACTTCTTACAGCTGATGGTTGTAATCTTATACTGAAACTTGAAAGAAAAAACACTATATGGACAAAAGTGTTAATCTTCTTCTTAATTTTTAATCTTTGAATTCAAGTGTTTCATTCAGTCCCATTGCCAAATGTGTATAAAAATCAAGCATCTCTAGCCATATGCAGTCTCCCTTTACAAAAAGTTGTGAAAGAAAAGCTTTTTATCACTGATTTCCAGCATGGTACTGTAATAGGATGCCACAGTTGCAACAAGTCAGTTTGTGAAATATCTTACCTCCTAGACATTTCATGATCTGCTGTAAGTAATATTATTGTGAAATGGGAGCATTTATGAACCACAGCAACTCAATCACAAAGTAACATACCACATAAAGATACAGAGTGGGGTCACTGAGTGCTAAGGCGCACAGTGTGTGAAAGTGGCCAACACTCTGGTGACTCAATAACTGCAGTTCCAAACCTCCTCTGGCATTGACATCAGTGCAAAAAGAGTGTGCGGATACCTTTATAACATGGGTTTCCATGACGAATCAAATTTACCAGTTTTACATCACCAAACACAATGCCAAGGATCAGTTGGAGTGGTGTAAAGCACACTGCCACAGCAGTCTGGTGCTCCAAGGAGTGACAAATCATGCTTCTCTACCTGGCAGTCTGATGGATGAGTCTGAGATTGGCAAATGCTGAGAGAACGGTACCTGCCTGAATGCACTCTGCCAACTGTCAAGTTTGGTGGAGAGATAATGCTTTGGGGTTGTTTTTCTGGGGTTGGCCTGAGCCCCTTCTTTCCAGTGAAGGGAAATCCTAAAGTTTCAGCTTACCCAGACATTTCATTGCATCCAACTTTGTGGAACAGTTTGGGGAAGGCCCTTTTCTAGTCCAGCATGACTGTGCTCTATTGCACAAAGGCATGGTGGGAAGATTTTGGTGTGGAAGAACTCGACTGGCCAGCACAGAGCCCTGACCTCAACCTCATCCAGCATCTATGGGATGAACTAGAAAGAAGATTGTGAGCCAGGCCCTTTCGTCCAACATCAGTGTCTGGCCTCACAAATGCTCTTCTGGATCAACAGGCAAAAATTCCACAGACACACTCCAAAATCTTGTAGAAACCCTTCCCAGAGAGTAGAAGCTGCTATAGCAGCTTAATGACATATTAATGCTTATGGATTTAGAATGAGATGTCATAAAAGCTCCTGTAGG
>VUQH01050015.1:4989-43315 GCA_015106775.1 Etroplus canarensis | reverse complement strand
CCAGGCCCTTTCGTCCAACATCAGTGTCTGGCCTCACAAATGCTCTTCTGGATCAACAGGCAAAATTTCCACAGACACACTCCAAAATCTTGTAGAAACCCTTCCCAGAGAGTGGAAGGTGTTATAGTTGCAAAGGGGGAGTCAAACTCCATATTAATACCTTTGGATTTAGAAAGGGATGTCTGTCATAAATGCTCCTGTAGGTGTAGGAGGCTTAATACTGTTGTCCATGTAGTGTATAAGATTTTGATATGCATCCAGATTTCTTATTAGGTGACATTGTTTTGATGTGTCGGTCATCTTGTTTAAGCATACTGATGAAGATTTCACCAGAAACTTCCTTCCACAGAAGGCTGATATGATCACATATTTACATATAAGCTTCCTCATACTTGGCGCTATTTTTTAACTAATCCCGAAATGCTTAGAAAATGAAATTGCTCTTCAGTGTTGTGTAATCTATCTGTGAGACAGTCTCTATATTTATATATATCCTGTCAAAAAAGCTTTTGACCAACTTTCTAACTAAATTCAGTAGAATTTATGTTTAAGAAATTACACAGAAGATTAAAGCTGCTAATAATAGATTGAAGAGTTGATCGTATTCCACATCTTCTGTAACTAACCAGTGAAGCCACCATCTGCTATGTTGAACATGAAGCGAGGCCGCTCAGTCGGAGGCTTCCCGTTACCCTTGGGCACCTCCTCCTTTGCTGCTTTGACTTCTTTCCCAGCATCCTTTTCGCCTTTGACTTCTTCTGTTATCAATAACGGCAGTGAAGGTGTCAGTTAGCTTGTTATTGCAGCATAGTGTCACAGGTCTAACTGCTAGGAAGTTAACTGACACACACCTTTCTTCACATCAGCTACCTCTGCTTTGTCCTTGGCATCTGTTGGTTCTGTTGTTGTAGGTGTTCCCTCCCGCTTTTCTTTTTCCTTCGCCTCCCCAGCCCTTTCCCCTTCTGCAAAAACAAACAGACCTAAGTCACATAAACCGGTTTCATGTGTTTCTGCATGTCAGATTTCATCTGACAATACAACAAACATCATGCATGATGTTTGGGCTTATCCAGTTTCCTTTTCTTGTTTTGTTTTCACCTGATTTCTCTTCTTTGACCTCTGTATCTGGCTTAGATGTCTGTTTAGTCTCCTCTTTACTCTCCTCCTGTGCTTTTTTCTCCTCTGTTGTGGCAGCTGGATCGACAGCTGTTTCTTTGTCGTCCTCTTTCAAGTCACTGTCTTCTTTGCCTTCACCTTTTTGGCCAGGAGATGCATTTTGTGATGTTTCTTTTGTGGAAGAGGAATACTATGGAGAATAAAACAATATGCAATCATATAGTCTTGTTTGTAGGTGTGTGCTAAAAGTTTCACTACAGACTGTATATAAAGGTAGACGTAGACAGTGTGACATCACCCCTTGTTTAGTGAAGTCTTGCCTTAAGAATCAGAATACTTTATTAATCGCAGAGGAAAATTGCTCAAGAGCAGAGGAGTGGCTCTGACTAAGAAATCAAGTACAATGAATGCTCACATGATAGCCTACCTTGTGGTAGACCAACCCTAAAGCACACCCTACTTTATCATCTATTTGACTGAAAAACTGATTAGAATTTGCAAAATGAAAGTCAGGTTGTTTTCAGTAACACTTCAAACTAGCAATCGAGAGCATAAACTCAGCAGAAAAGTGTTTCCTGAGGTCATAGATCAAGTGCACAAAAGGGTAAATTTTCCAATAGACTACTATACAATCAGACTTCTTTTTGCAACCAGGAGTTGCCCTCTGCTGGCCATTAAAAAGAATGCAGGTTAAAGTACTCAGTATTAGCTTTACTTCTCAGTCCTATGGCTATCTGTTATATTCAGTCTGGTCAGAAATGGAGAAATCTAATTGATAACAAACAAAGTAAATTACTTGGCTACCTTTCTAGCATATTATATTTTTACAAAACGTATATAAAATGATCCAATTATGGAAAAACACTACATCATGCACAAACTAAGCTGAATAACCAGACCACCAGGGTAATTTTTATTGTGGCTTTACACTTAACATTTCAAATGACACTATATCAGCACATGGTCTAATAGTTTTCTTGTGGCAGGCAGCCAATGCTTTAAATTGATTATCATGGTCTATGAAACTTTTTCAGATGGCATGGATCATTTTAAGGCTGCAATATGTGCATTTAAATTTAGTTTTCAATTTTCAGTGAAAGGAGGTAAAATTGCAACCCGAATTCTAGAACAGTTGGAACGTTCTTTAAATTTTAACAACATGAAAACTAAGACTTTCAAATCACATGAGCCAATATTTTATTCACAACAGAAAAAAAATAACATGGCAAATGTTTAAACTGAGAAATATTGCAATTTTATGCACAAACTGAGCTCATCTCAAATGTGATGCTTGCTACAGGTCTCAAAATAGTTGGGATAGGGGCACATTTACTATGGTGTAGCATCTCCTCTTCTTTTTAAAACAGTTTGAAGACATCTGGGCATCAAGGTTATGAGTTTCTGGAGTTTTGGTGTTGGAATTTGGTCCCATTCTTGCCTGATATGTTTCCAGCTGCTGAAGAATTCGTGGTGGTCTTTGACGTATTTTTTGTTTAATGATGGGCTAAATGCTCTCTATAGGTGAAAGATCTGGACTGCAAGTAGGCCAATTCAGCACTCTTCTCTGACAAAGCCACGCTGTTGTAATAGCTGCAGTATGTGGTTTTACACTGTCCTGCTGAAATACACGAGGCCTTCCCTGAAATAGACGTCATCTGAAGGGGAGCATATGTTGTTCTAAAACCTTTATATACCTTTCAGCATTCATAGTCCTTTTCAAAGCATGCAAGTTCACCCATACCATATGCACTTATGCACCCCATACCATCAGAGATGCTTGCTTTTGAACTGAATGCTGATAACACACTGGAAGGTCTCCCTCCTCTTTAGCCCAGAGGATGCGGTGTCCGTGATTACCAACAAGATTGTCAAATTTGGACTTGTCTGACCATAGAACACTTTTCCACTTTGAAACAGTAAATTTCAAATTAGTCTTGGCCCACAGGACAAGATGGCGCTTCTAGACCATGTTCAAATATCGCTTCTTTTGCACGATAGAGCTTCAGTTGCCATCTGCAGATGGCACAGCAAATTGTGTTAACTGACAGTGGTTTCTGGAAGTATTCCTGGGCCCATTTAGTAATGTCAGTGACACAATCATGCCGATGAGTGATGCAGCGTCGTCTGAGGGCCTGAAGACCACAGGCATCCAATAAACATCTTCAGCCTTGTCCCTTACGCACAGAGCCCTCTCCAGTTTCTCTGAATCTTCTGATGATGTTACGCACTGTAGATGATGAGAGTTGCAAAGCCTTTGCAATTTGACGCTGAGAAACATTGTTTTTGAAGTATTCCACAATCTTTTTATGCATTCTTTCACAGATTAGAGAGCCTCCGCCCATCTTTACTTTTGAGAGACTCTGCCTCTCTAAGACATCCCTTTTATAACAAATCATGTTACAGAGCTGATATCAATTAATCTAATTACTTGCTAGATGTTCTCCCAGCTCTTTTTGAACTTTCTTGCTTTTTCAGCCATTTGTTGCCCCCGTGCCAACTTTTTTGGGAGCTGTAATTCAATTCAATTCAATTTTATTTATATAGCGCCAATTCACAACAAAAGTCACCTCGAGGCGCTTCACACTGTAGGGTAAAGACAAAACAGTGTTAAAAGAAAAACCCCAACAATCTGATGATCCCCGAAGAGCAAGCACTTGGCAACTGTGGGAAGGAAAAACTCCCTTTTAACAGGAAGAAACCTCCGGCAGAACCTGGCTCAGGGAGGGGCAGCCATCTGCCTCGACCGGTTGGGGGTGAGCTGTAGCAAGCATCACATTTGAAATGAGCTCATTTTGTGCATAAAATTGTAATATTTCTAAGGTTAAACATCTGTTATGTTATTTATGTTCTGTTGTGAATAAAATATTGGCTCATGTGATTTGAAAGTCTTAATTTTCATTTTGTTCTAATTTAAAGATTGTCCCAACTTTTCTGGAATTCGGGTTGTATGATAAATTTGCATGGGATCTGAAGCAAAACACATCCAAAAAAGTTTAAAGCTTTCAGCCTTCTTTAAAAATTCCTCTGTCTTATTGGAATTAAGTAGTGATTTCTCAAATTTGACCAAGGTTTTGCTGACAAAAACAGAAAAATGCAAACATTTTGAAAAATCCAATGAGAACACACTGCAATTAGACAATCAAACCTGCAGATTAGAGAAGTTTAAACTTTGTTGTGCATTTTTAAAGGAACATGTCCCACCTCTTCAGAGTTTCCAGTTTTGTTGCCATCCACCTCTTTACCTTCATCCTTCTCCCTGTCCTTCAGTTTCTCTTTTTCCACTGGAGCCTCAACTTCCTCCTTGTCATCTTCCTTTTCTCCTTCCTTCCCATTCTTTTCTAGCTTCTCTGCTGGAGCAGGGGTTGCTGCATGTGTTCATACAAATAAACACATTTGCGCTTTACAGATTAACAACAATTTTATTTACATGGAGTGCCCCCTGCTGGAGTTGGTTTGTGCATTGTTTGTTACCTGGCTTGGAGGTGCATGGTGTGTTGTTATAGCTGGCATCAGGGGTAGGCGTGGCAGTTTTCACAGCAGGAGAAGAGGCCCTGGAGGAGGATTTGTCTATGCTAACCTCAGACTTGAGCTCTGGAAGACTCCACCGCCCGTTGATGTGCTCAAACTCCTGGATCTGCACACAAAACATGAAACACTCAACAAAATAAAAAAGCTTGGCAAACACTCACTTTACCTAACACCACCTCCTTTAAACAAACCGCCCACATGCCCTGTTTGCCTGGCAGTATATCACACATTCCCTTTGGCACAGATAGAAGATCAGGATGTCTACAGGTTTAAACAAGTTGGACTGAAAATTGGATTGAAGTTGTTACGATAAACTAAAATAAACTGACAAAGTAAAAGTAGCAGAGAAAAGATATTTCTAGATGTCATGGTTAATTGCTTCACATAAAAGGACTAACATATACTACTTCAAACAGACCCTGAAACACCCTGGAAACACACCATTATCATTATATTCATTAAGATATATTAAAGTCAAAACATTTTTATATGATTTATAGTTGCATAATTCTGCAGCAGTCATTCAATGCAGTTATACTCAGCAAATTACACTCTGTACTTAGGATTTAATTGCCACACTTTTACACAAGATATTTATAGTGTTACTGTTAATTGTCCACAGCTGTATCTGAGTTTAGTTAATTTTATTCTAAAGCAAACTGAACTGCTTCTCCTAGAGCAGCAAGGGTATTTATTCATCTCTAATTTTCATATTTTGCAAAGAAAATCCATATACTTAACAAATATGTTTTAGGGAAAGATGCAGAGATGGACACAACCATTTCAGAAAAAATTACTCATCTGGATAAATTCTAGGAAAACGTTGTAAAGGAAGAGATTTGAGGCACTAGAGAAACAAATATGTGAATTAACTGTTAAATGAATTTGTACAGAAGATATTCAGGTTTATCTGAGCTGGTAAAAAGTATATCTCTGTAATTACAATAACTAACACACCTTAGAGAAATTAAATTTTGTGCATAATAACTGGTTTACCTAAATGAAAATACCCTGTGTGAATGCAATTTAAAGAAGCATTTATTGTTTCTGCTGCTTTTTAATACTGCAAGTGTTTAATTCAAAGGAAAGTACCTGACACATAGCCAGCAGGGAGCGACAAACACAGTTGTCGGGTTGCCACTCATTCTTTTTATCACACAATTGTTCTGTATTGACAAATAATATGCGAGATGCAATTTCTCAAATTACAGGATAAGAGTGATGTCTTAGCCTACATGCATAGCTGGTTAACCAGAAACAGTCCTTGTAGGAATAATGTAGTGGGACTCAGTAAGCAAAATATTTTAGCAGTTTGTTTTACTTGATGCTGATGAACAATCCAATGGCTTTCTACTTTGGTTGGGTGGGCCTGTTGTATGTTTCCCCATTTGTCCCTCTGCATTGCCTTACAGGTACATGGTAAGCGGAGTTAATTAATGCAGTTGGAAACACCTGGCCAGTCTTCCCGGAGCATTTAAGAGCAGAAGTCTATACCACAGGATATATTTCCGTTATTTGGCTTCACTTAACCTAACACTGGCAATCAGGATAAGTGGTCACACAAAGGCAGGTATCAACTCAGTTCAGACTGCAGGTCAATTCTGATTTTTTGCGTGGTTGTTCACATTATAATTTAAAAGCAACCGCCATCGGACTTCAGTGTGAACAGTCTAAGGCCCTGAAGTGACATGCGTGCACAGAAGATGGCATGATGTCACACGCAGCACGCTATGTTTACAGTAGTAAATATGAAGGCTACACATGTCAGCGTGTGAGTAAAACCTCACTTTCTTTCCACTGACTAGCTCCATCAAAGCGACCTCAGTCTGAACGGTCACGCTGCATTTCATCCGAATTTTACATCACTGGCGTGGGACAGACGTCATAATTCTGCACGGACGCGGCAAGATCAAATGTCAACAATGCACAAAACAAGCATGGTAGACTGCGTTGATGGAGCTAGTCACTGGAAAGAGTGGAGATTTACTCACGCTGACATGTGTAGCATCTATATTTACTTCTGCAAACACAGCTTGCTGCGTGTGATGTTAAGCATTCTTCTGCGCATGTGCGTCACTTCACATGAAAAGGGTGGCAGCAGCAGCACCTGACCAATCACAAACATGGATAAGTCTCCTGGCAGCAGAGTGGTTGAGTTTATAAAAGGAAGATAAAACTAAGATATGGGAAAAATATAAAGCAGACTGAAATCAATACAGCTGCAGCAAAGAATTTAGCAGTTATGTCTGTAACATGAAAAGCACTGCAGAGTAATATAGTATTAAAAGCTCTGTTTGAATGTGTGTACACTCTAAGTGCTAGAAAAGATCTTTGATATGAAGGAAGGCTTAGCCTTTTTGAAGTCAGGAAGGAAATTCAGCAGAAATGCTGACTGCGTAGTATCTGCTTTGTCATTAAGACCTGGAAAACTCCATTAAATGAATATTAGATGTATTTTTATTTTAGTCTTTCAGCTGCAGCCCCAGAGGTGTTTCACAATCTGAGAGTAAGAATAAATATTAAAAAACATAACTCAAATGTATGATCAGAGTACATGCAAAATTGATATAAATTTCCGCAAGTACAAACAGGTGCCCTCTTCTAGGACCTTCCAGAGAATTTGATTGTCAGTAGGTGGTGATTTCATACCTGTTGATCTATAATCTAGAACTTAACCTGTTCCAGAACAGGCTAGGTCTACTGCATAAGTTACTGTGGTGATGTGCTCCAGTAAGAATTGAATTTCCTTCGTAGTAGTGGAAACCAAAGTTAATCTTGAAGTTGCCTGGATAAGCCCAAATTCACAGTAAAGGCCTCTTGCTGTGTATGTCTTTGCTCAATCTCCATCCACCCAACATAATGTTATTTGTTTGGTTGGCTTTGGTTGGTTATTTTAGGTTTTACACAAAATGCCACTATACATCTAACATTCAAAGAGTACTCCACCTGGTTACACACTGATAACACTGAATAACACATCTCATAAATTTAACTATAGTTTTTGCTTATTTTGTTTAATAAATTGGTCAGTTTTGGTTAAAGCTGTGCCATGGCTAAAGAGTCAAACCATTATAACAAAGTTCTTTTTAAATTTCTGCTCAAAATTATTTACCAGTAGCAATTCAGTATTTGATGGATACTGGGCAGAAGCAGCCCTGACCATCTCTACTAAATTCTGCACATTTGTATAAAATTGTGCATTAAAAAATTAAGTATTTTTCAGGTTTGTTACTGAGGTGTTAAGCCTGTTCAAAACTGTCATTTTTATGTTTTCTTTAAACAGCTAATCAGTCTTTAATGTTGCAGTGAGAAATGGAACAATAAACCTTCAATTTTGCAAACCTCCAATTTTTCAGAGGGTAACCAATTGTAGATTGGCATGCTGTGGTGTGGAAAGATATTGAAAATAAAAGTATTGTGCTAATTGTGGTCTGTCTATTTGTGGTTTATTGACAGAGCATCACTTTTCCTGATTGTACTGCAAACAGACATTCCAGTTGCACTTCTGTTATATTTTTTGGCCAACAGCTTGACAAATTGTGTTTTCTGGAATATTAAACCACACTTGCTATTACCTTGAATCCCCTTTAAGGGAATTCTTATAAATTACAACTGTCTTAATGTGCATCATTCACCTCATCTGTCTTGATCTAGGAAAGCAAGCAGCTTTAGTCTAACCTTCTTCTTGACAAGCGACATGACGCCAATACGTGTGAGAACTGGCTGTCGACACAATCCCTCTCTTGGAACACCATCCGCGAATGTCTCGGCCCCATCAGCGACTGGCTCGCACAAGTGGCGCATGAAGAGAGACACATAAGCTCTGGGAGGGAAGACAGCAGAAATAGAATAAACTGGAACTGGAGGAAGTTTAACAGATCAAGCAGCTATATTTCCTTGATAGTCTGCAGGACTGAAATTGCCACCATGAAAAAATAAATACATATTTAAATCAAATAAATTAATATCTCATCAAATGCTAACTTATTTTTCCATCCTTTTTAGTTTATATATATTTTTTAACTTATATTTTTGTCTGTTCTTCTGTTTATACTCACAACCCTAAATATTTCTGGGTTTTTCTGCATTCCTGCATTAAGTGTGGCATGAGGTCAACTTTTCACCTTCTGGTTGACGGACATCAGATATACTGATTTAAATAGCATTTAATTCTGACTACATTTACCTTTAATAGTATTTTGTGAATTTACTTGCATGTTAATTTCCTAAAACGTATATTATTTACATAAAGTAGTGGTTTCACTTAAATACATGAAGGACTCCTACTTTGTAACTGGGAGGAGAAACAAACCCAGACTTGGGGAGATAAATGGGATGGTTGTATTTGGTATAAAATCTATGCCAAATCATAGATTAATCTACTGTGGTGAATCATTTTGGGAGAAAAAGGGACACAACCGAAAGTACCTTTGTGTATATTCATTTATAAATTTTTGATTATGGCAGTTCTGATCCTGAGCCACACCTCTTAATCTTTGAATTCAGGTGTTTCATTAAGTCTTATGCCAGAGGTGTATAAAATCAAGCACCTAGCCATGCAATCTGCATTCACAAATATTTGTGAGAGAATGGGTTATTCTTAAGTGAACTCAAGTGTTGTACTGCAATGGGATGCTACTGTTGCAACAAGTCAGTTGGTGAAATCTCTTCTCTTCTAGATATCCAATCAACTGTAAGTGGTATTATTGCAAAGCAGAAATGTGTATGAAACACAGCAACTCAGCCTTGAAGTGGCAGACCATGTGAAATTAGAGAGTAGGGTTGCCGTGTGCTGAGGTGCATAGTGCATAAAAGTCAACAAAACTCTGCTGACTCAATAACTGCAGAGATCCAAGCCTCATCTGGCATTACCATCTGTGCAAAAACTGTGAGCCAGGAGCTTCAAGACATGGATTTTCATGGTTGAGTAGCTGAATGTAGTAAAGCATAATATCACTGGACTCTGGAGCAGTGAAAATGTGCTCTGTGGAGTGAAAAAAATCACGCTTCTCTATCTGTCAGCCTGATGGATGAGTCTGGGTTTAGTAATGCCTGGAGAATGTTACCTGCCTGACTGCATTGTGCCAGCAGCAAAGTTTATTGGAGGAGGGATAATGCTATGGGGTTGGCCTAAGCCCCTTAGTTCCAGTGAACAGAGATCTAAATACTTCAGCTTAAAAAGAAATGTTGGACAGTTCTATGTTTCCAACTCTGTGGGAACAGTTTGGGGAAGGCCCTTTTTGGTTCAGGCATGACTGTTCCCACTTCACAAAGCCTATGGTTTTAAAATATGATGTAATAAAAGCTCCTGTAGGTGTAACGTGTAGGGGGCCACTGCTTTGGTCCACGTAGTGTTCTAGACTGTCTGTAACTTACTTGAATTCTTTCTCAGTCTTGCCCTTGAGGTCTCTTACAAGCCACTGAGAAGAGAAAGCATCCTGAGACGGCATCCCCCAGCGCATTACAGCATTCAGGAAAGCTTTGCGCTGGCGTGTGTTAAAGCCCAGAACCTATTAAGACAAATCACAGTATATTATGGATCCTCCTGAGTGAAACTGGCACAGCCTGAACAGTGGAACTAAGACCAGTCAATTAAATATAAATCTCTGAATTATCATTATGTTAACTCTTAATTGAAAATGCCAGAATGAAAAATTTTCTTCATAATCCTGCAGACATCTGTGTATTTTTCATACCTACTGATAATGCTAAAATAAATTCTGAATTCCACCTTTAACAAAACAGGTAATCATAATCA
Source organism: Etroplus canarensis (assembly GCA_015106775.1). Lineage (NCBI taxonomy): Eukaryota > Metazoa > Chordata > Actinopteri > Cichliformes > Cichlidae > Etroplus > Etroplus canarensis. Next base: position 32,913 of record VUQH01050015.1, on the reverse strand, counting down.
TGTCCATCATTATCAGGATGATAAATGAGTTTGGAAGGTTCAGAGCTGTTCGAGAAGTAATTGCTTTGCTGCCTTCTCCAATGAAGGATACTGCTTTTTTTAGAGGCCGTTAGAAAAACATCTATGTGTGCCAGTTTGCTATAAATAAAAGTTTACAAATTTTAGAAGCAATTTTTCAAAAAAAGTAGTTGGATTACTTCCACAGATCTACAAACCTCAAGGTTGCCTCCCACCCTGGCCAGAAGAGGAGGGAGAGGTTTATCCTTATCATTCCTCAGCTGGCGACGTGACTGCCTTCGTCCTGTACAAAAAAAGCAGGCAATAGAAAGGATACACATAAGAATACTGGCTGTAAGAAGACAAAAACAGTCAATAAAATGTGTGATTTATTTTCACATTTTGCAGACTAGCAGTTAGTCACATCAACCAAGAGTTAAAAACTTGAGACAAGCTTGAGGCATTTTGGTTTGAATTCTTGGCAATTTAACTTGTTCTACTCTGCCAGGGAACTGTAACAACTAAATCAAATTCAAGCTGTAATTCAATGCAGACTAGAGAGTGTTGTACAAAAGATATCTTTCATCTTTAATGAGTAGCTCTCTGTGATTTGATGTCTCTTTTTTTGTCTCTCTCTTTTTTATAACCTCTTACCTTCTGGCCGATCATCAAAGTCCTCATCCTCCTCCTCGGAACCCACTGAATACTCGGACTGGTTATCTGAAATGTCAGCATGCCACTCTGAAACAGCACATGGTGGTCTGTCAATAGGCCAGGCCCATTCACTTCCACTGTGCAAGTAATAACTCAAACAGAAGACACATTTTCTAGGACCCTGCTAATTTCTACTTAGAACCGCAGGCTAACATTAAAAATTTTGCACTTAGGTCCATGTGAAGGAGAACCTATTTTTAAATGCAGGGCAAGGTATCATGGAGTTTATTCAGCTTATTTGAGTTTCACCAGACCCAAACTTGGTCCCTACCTTGGTCTTCCTGTGCAGCATCATTGTAGTTGACAGGCTTGCGGTTCCTCTTGCCTTTACCAAGTTTGCTCGCCAGGTCTTCCTGTTGCTGCTCATAGTGATGCCGCAGCAGTTTCTCCCAATAATCGGGGTCCACATTCTCCTCCTGTTTGATTATCTCACGCTCAATCTCCTCGATCTGCAGCATTAAATATAGACCGACACGGAAAAGATGAAGACTGCGGGACTATTCTTAGTAAGTTGGAGAGAAAGTAAAGCAACAATGTTGGGTCCATAAAGGAATTTAGTCAAAGGAACTAATGTCAAGCTAATCTGGAGAAACGTCTAAGGCGTTTAGACAAATCTGCTCAATTGTGATTTCTTTTTATGTTGCGAGAACATAGTACATTTTCTTGTAACCTTCTTCAAGTACAGATATAAACTGAGTCATTTACTTTCTGGGTTGCTTGACATTTTCTCTGGAATGAAAAGGATTTAACAGGTCAAAAGAAAAAATATTTTTAATTTTGGTATCATTTCCTTTTCATGTTCTCCCTACTGTATTCTATTCTCCCTAGCTCAGTGTGCTTGTGCTCATAATTTATGAACATGTATATGCAAAAAAATGGTAGACTCCATATTTACTTTTCCTCCTATATTTGTAGAACAAAATGCAACAAATCCACATTTTAGACCCCTCCCCAAACAGGTTGCAAGTCCACAGCATTATCAACATGAATCCAAGTGCAATGTCCTCACCTTATCCTCTTCTCGCACCATGTACTGGGCCACTTTGAAGGAGCTGAGGTACTCATTCATGTTCTGGACGTCTGAGTCATCTGTGGCATCTTGGCTTCGGTCCAGCAGCCTCTCGATGGCAGTACTGTCATAATGAATGACGTTGCCCTCGTCTTCAACTTTATCTCCTGAGCTATTCTTCATGCCTGCCAAATGTAGAGTTAAAAAGCAGACAATGGCTTGTGTGGTTCAGCAAAAACAATTTGGCAAATAAAAATGTTCTTGTCAACCAATTATTCTGATCAATAACACCAGAACATGCCAAGAATGCCCTCTGGCAAAACCTGTCAAAGATGAAAGGCAATGAAGTGAGTTTATTTGACAAAATAATTTAATTCAGGGAAAGAAGCCTGCCAAACCTCCCCTATTAGAATCCATCCAGCTCAAACCTAAAGCCCAACTTAATTATATTTAATAGACAATCCTAATTTTATTTGACAAAAAATATCCAGTACAGCTTGTGAACTTGTTTTTTTCAGGTTCCACAGTAACTACTCTCACCTTCTCCCTCATCCTTGAAGAGCTCTTCTGTCCCAAACTTGAGGATGTCATCCAGCTCCTGCTTGGTCATGGAGCCTGCTTTGGATCCCAACCCTGGCCGCACAACTAGATGGGTGAGCATCATCTTCCTCTTGGCAACCTGGGTGATACGCTCCTCCACACTGGCTCGTGTCACAAAACGATAAATCATGACCTTGTTGGCCTGTCCAATGCGGTGAGCTCGACTAAATGCCTGTGAAGTGACAGATAATATATTTCTCAAAACCAAGTTTTATGAGCAAGGATTCATTTGCTTACACAACAGCTAACTGAAGAGTACCTGAATGTCATTATGAGGGTTCCAGTCGGAGTCAAAGATGATGACAGTGTCTGCTGTGGCCAGGTTGATCCCTAAACCTCCAGCTCTGGTGGAGAGCAGGAAACAAAACTGACAAGCACCAGGAGCTGGAAACAGAAAAGAGGACAGTGTGTGTGTGTGTGAAAGACAAAACAAACACCCAATGATATGGTAATGGCAAAATCCTTCTGATACAAACCCTATTTCCAGAAAAGCTGGGATATTTCCCAAATAAATAAAAACAAATCTAATAAAAACTCAAATCTGATATGTTAATTCATGTGAATCTTGATTTAACTGACATAACTACAAATAAAAGATTTTCAATAGTATTACTGACCAACTTAATTGCATTTTTATAAACATACACATATTTAGAATTTGATGGCTGCAGCACACTTAGCAAATGTTGGGACAGAGGCATCATCTGGCAGGTCTGCCATCATCCTCCTGAAACAAGCATGGATGTCACTGGAAGAGACGTCACCTTGATGTCAGCATATGTCTCTCTAAAATCCTAACTGACACCTCAGAGTCAATGGTACTTTCACGCACATGGGCTACGCCATGGGCACTGATACACCCCATACTATCACAGATGCTGGCTTTGCATCTTTCACTGATAATAACTTGTTTGCTTGTTTTCATCTTTGGCTCAGAAAACTCGACGTCCGTTTTGTCTAAAAACAAGCCGAAATGTGGGTTCATCTGACCACAGCACACGATTTCACAGTCTTTCAGTCCCAAAGAACTCCATGGTATTTCTCCATAGAGTTGATGTATGACTTCCTCCTTGAATAACTCAGTTTTAAGTTGCACTTCTTGATGCAACGACAAACTGTGTCAAATGAAAATGGTTTTCTTAAGTACTCCCAAGCCCAGGTGGCTATATTTGTTAAAGTTGCATTGATGGTTTCTTAGGCAGTGCTCAAAGGTCACATGCATTCAACAGTGGTTCCCAACCTTGCCCTTTATGCACATTCTCTGAATCTTTTCCCAATATTATGCACTGTAGCTGTTTAAAGACTTAAATTCTTTGCAGTCTTGTGTTGAGAAATGTTCTTATTGAACTGACTAACAATTCTCTCATAAATCTTGGCACAAAGGGGTGAGCCATGACCAGTCTTTGCTTGCAAAGGCCATGCCTTTGATGGATGCTACTTTTATACCTATTCATGATACCTCACCCAGTTAGTCTGCATGATGTGGAGTCTTCCAAACCAGTGTTACTTGAATATTCTGTGCACTTTTCATTCTTAGTTTAACTCTGTCCTGACTTTTGTTGAATGTGTTGCAGCCATCAAGTTGTATGTTCGAGTATATTTACAAATTGCAATTAAGTTGGTCAGTAAAACTACTAAAAATCTTTTCTTTGTGCCTTTGTCAGTCAAATACAGCATCACTTGAATCAACTAAAATATCACATTTTGTTTTATTGCATTTTGGAAAATATCCCAACTTTTGTGGAAATTGGGTTTGTATCATAATAGTAGTTTGACTTTAATGTGGGGTAATACTGACAATGCTGAAACTTTGAAAACATTGTAAATTTCAATCTTCTTCCATTATTAGTTTCCAAAAGCACAAAATAAGCATAGAAGGAGACCAAAAGGGTAACTAAATGACAGCTCAGCTTTTACTTCACCTGGTACACCAAAGAAATTCTAACTTAACAATCTCACATTCATTATAGCCACTTATGTAAATTACAATTTCAGCTCTGCTTAATTTCTTATTCTTTCAGGATGGCTTTATTATGTGGTTTTTTTTGACAGCTGTTAGTCTAGAGGGAGACCATACATAGAGTTAGAGATTGTGGCATTTCTGTACATACATTTTTTGACAATCACTCTTTTAAAATCATAATAATAAATAATAATAATGCCTCTGTACACCAGCGCAATAGATTTTAAATCAAACAATAAAAATGTGATTGAAGCGCAGACTTTCAGCTTTAAATCAGGGAACAGGCCTCACCTGGCCATGAAACTGCTTGTCAATTTTCCCATTACATTTGAGCCTATGAAAATGAGGGACTATGATTAAAAGTCACTGAACTTCCGAAATAGCTACAATACTTTTGTCAAACCCCTTAAATTAATGCTGAAAGTCTGCTTGATCAAATCTCTAGTGATTTAAAATCCATTGCAGTGTTTAACAGAGGCAAAATTAGAGATTTTGAAATTGTCCACATACTTATGAATCTAGCTGTACGTCAAGGTCCCTAGGCTGGGAGTCAACACAACCATTAGACACCCCTTTGTTAGTCCCTTTTTGATATAGGAAAGGAACACATACAAGTTTCCTGTTCTTAAGTTTAATATATTGGAGAACTAAAAATACCATAAGAAACATTTCTTCTCATTGTCATTACAGTACATGTATCATACTCAGAAATCAGTTTAGTTGCAGTTTTAATCTAGTAGTAGTTTTAGTGCCAGCTTTACAATATTACAAAACTGTTGCACCAAATAAACATGAAATTTGTGGTTGCCAGTTAACCTGAAGTATTTTTGGAATAAGACAAAACATTATTAATTGTCAGAAGCTGACCCGTTTAAATATTAATGAAGTTACTGTTACTGTGCCACATGGATGAATAATGCACACATACCTCTGTTTTTCTTGCAATGGTGCAGGTATTTATCAAGTCAGTGTCTTATGTTAAGATAAGATAATCCTTTATTTGCCCCGCAATGGGGAAATTTCAAATAGTACTCTAACACATTTAAGATCTGCATCTCATCAATGCTGCTTTTTGACATTTCAGTATAAATCTGATTCTAGAGAAACATTTAAAAACTACACTCATTCCATTTGTGCACTTTTTCATTGTGGACCAATCTCTGTTTACAAATATAAATAAACTGCGCACCCATCCCTCAATCTAAAAATTAACTTAGTTGCCTGTAAAACAAGACACATCCTTGTATGCATCATGTTTTGGGGTTCCCCTGCATTTTCCAACACTACAAGCTCAGTTAAGTTTAGTTCAGTTCTGCTCTGTTTCTTTAATATACCAGTGTTACCGAGGAGCAGAAATATGTGGGGTTCAGCTCTAAATGTTGAGGATGAGTACTCAATGAAGAGCTATGGGACAAAGTGAAAATTTTGACAGCGTGCTTACAGCTTTGAGCCATCAACCTGTGCCAATTATGAGCTCATTCTGATAACATCTTCCCCCTCTCATTCCAAATAAATAAACGGTTCCAGCAGCAACTATCACAACCACATCAGGCGCAAAATAAGACATGGTTTTATTCAGCATCAAATTCAGTGCAGTTTGCAGTAAATTGTGTGCCACAAATGAGTAAATCACGTTTTTATGATGAATTTAAATAGTGTTTAAAAAGTGTTGTGCTTTGAAAGGAAAACTACAAATATATAAGAAATTATGCAAGCTGCAGAAATAGCTATCCACAGGTTTTGCTTGCAAAATTGACACTCTACCTCTTTAGTAAATACTAACTGTAGCTTTTTGATGCCAAAAAGAGGGTTTTGCACTGTTGCAGATGGTTAGTAGTCCTGTGCTTCACCTGAGCCATATGCAGAGTTTCAACCTCCAAGACTGCACACAGACCCTGGTAATTTCTAACAAAAATGTTCACCCTTATATCAAAAACACACTGAATCTCCTTCAGCTGCCTCTTGTTGATCTGAATTGCCATGGTGTTTCCAGAGAAAAACACATGCATAAATCCTGTGCTTACACTTTAACTTAAACATTCTGGCGAGTATTTTACTCACACACTCATCTATTCTGCTCATTTTTGACCTGATAATTTGCGCTGCTCTCAGTAGGGTGTTGCTCATTATTAAAATGAACTGGCTGCATGTTTATTTATAAATTATGGCACTGTTAGTAGATTACCTACAGAACTTTCCACTCCCACCAGTGCATTTTCGTGGCCTCGTGCTAAACTGACCCTTTTCAGAATCTCCGATTCCACATTCTCCTTAACATTTTACCTGCTTGGACATGGAATCTCAAAAATCAAGAAGCCCACAGACTGAATATGAAAGGTGGACAAACTTCCAAGTCTGAAAAGTGAAGACAATGTTTTTAACTTGCATTCTCTCTAATGCTCAGCAGGGGGCAATGCCAAGAGGTTGCAAGAAGGTGTCAAATTGTTTTGAATTGTATGCTAAGAGTCCTCAGCTTCTTTACTCTGTGACCTCAGAAATCATTTTTCTCACAACTTTATGGTTCTCCGTCACTAGTTTCATACTGAATACAGCACAAAGCTCATTTTGGAAATTATGTTCTCATCCATCCATCCATGCATCTTAACACCAATAAGAGTACAGCTAAGATGATAACAGCAAAAACATTTGGCTAATAATTGTTTTCTACTATTGTAGTCCATGTGCAAAAAGTGACGTCCCAACTGTTGGCACAGCATAGAGCTATGCTGTTGTTTCTGTTGTACAACTCTTGAATTTTATAAGCCAACCGTGGTGCACCCAGCGTGGCTGTTTTGAGTATATGATCATTTCAATGATGTTTCAGTGCAGGAGACAAAATAGAGGTTTATGGCACAAGTTCACCCACTTCCAAGGCGCACGGAGAAGAGCATAAAATCTGAAGAGGATGAAGCTCCAGTAAGATTGTAGTATTTGAGCATATGCAATTTAAGCTGTTGTCTGTAATATGTTTTATGGTGACCCTGATGAAGACCACAAGCCAAAACACATTGGTCAAACAATAAAGTTGTTCTTTATACTACAAGTCTTACTGGAGCTTTATCATATTATGAGTACAGGAGCTCAAAGTTTCCCAGATTATATAGAAGGAGACGCGTGTTTGCACTGCTTCTTGTCTCAACCTCTTCTACTCCTACACCAGCGTTTTTTTTGTGGAGTGGCATTCATGTGAAGACTGCATTAAGTCTGGTGCGCTTCAAGCACCAACATAAACAGTGACAGAGTTGTGGTGACATAACAGTTGGTGCGTCATAGCAACCTATGGAGTGACCATAAACTAAGTCAAAGGCTTAAGGCCGTGAGGTCATGGTGCCTATAGCCATCTTTTGTTTACAGTTTATGGTGTGACTACTCTGTTTCGTATCGCAACTGACCTCACTGTGTACTTTGAAAATCTTCCTTAAGTAGCTAACTATCTGACAAAGTCTGCACCTGCATTTTTATTATTTCTGTCAATTTACCCAGCTATCCAGCAATTTAACAACAGAAAGGTTTGAATTCTCATCTGAGGTCAAGGACAATTTACCACACATGAGCCAGTATCTTACCGTTAAAGCGGTCAATGGCTTCTTGCCGCAGTGCTCCTGTAATGCCTCCATCAATTCGCTCATACTTGTAACCTTCATAATCCAGGAAATCCTCTAGTAAGTCCAGCATTTTAGTCATCTAAAATCAGAGGAGAGAGAGAGAGAGAGAGAGAAACTGGAAATGCGCGTATGGTATACTTGATTAACCATGCATCCTCACAGCTGGAATCACAGCCTGCTTCTGAGCCTTCTGGAGGTGTCATGAGACTAATTTAACATCTGCGTGGGGAGATGCCCATCTGGCGTTTGTGTGTGTATGCTTAGATGTGCTTATGTGTGTCTGTCTGAAGATGTACCTGTGAGAAGACCAATACTCTGTGCCCCTGTTCTTTCAGTTTCCTCAGCATCTTCTGCAACAGCATCAGTTTCCCAGAAGCCTTAGTGAGGGCTGACCCTTCATAAGCCCCGCTGGGTGTTTTCTGGGCTTCCTAAAAACACAGAAATAATGCTACATGATGACCATCTGTATATTAGTCTGTGCTGGAAGCATGTGATGGGAAATTTTACTGTATCCTCATAATTGTATAAATAATATAGCTGTCAGATAATGACAAATAACTGCATCCTAACTTAATTTCAGAGCAATATCACCAATACTTTCTAAATGCACAGGACTGTTTGCGCTACAGATATGACACAGGAGCACTTCTACACATTACCATGGAGTGTCACTGTTAAGCAATTTGGGATTAATTCAAAGTAAATCTTACAATAAGTATCGAAATAATAAATGAAAGCAAGGAGAAGAAGTTGAGACTTTTCTCAAGAAATTGTGCAGCATAAAATTGCCTCCTTTTTTCTTTATACTTGGCTGTAAATACTTACTCTGCAGCCAAGTATAAATAGCACAACTACTTCTTGTTGTTTTTTTTTACAAAACCACAAGTCACCATCTGAGTCTCAACACAGAGGTCAGACTTACAGATGAGGCAGGTAGGTAGGAAGTTGATTAACTCAGACATCAAAAACACTAGTAAATACTTACTCCCGAAAATAAATGTTTTCATCTGTTCTCACCATTGAAGCGACAGGGAAGAGGTAGGGATGATTGCAGCACTTCTTTAGGTCCATCATGATGTTGAGCAGTGAGACCTGATTTCCTCCACCTTTTGAGTTTAGAGCCTCAAAATTCTTGGTCAGAATAAGCTTGTAGTATTTCCTACAGTGAAAAAAAAATCATGAAATGATCAGTACTGTGTTAATTTATGTAAATCACATGCAGTTTAAGATAAAGTTCTTAACACTTTTTCTCCTCTAATCTAATCTCTAATGTTTAATTTTTAGTCATGTCTCCAAGCAATCTGGAGATTTTTCTGTTGTTACACATTACATTTAAATTTTTTAATCCAATAACAATAGGGGATGTAACAATTACTGTATATTTTCAGCTTGACATATATACACCTATACACACAAAAGTGCTAAGTTGTTTTTGACCTACAAAACACCATGCTTCCTACAAAATGTCTCAGAGTTTTCCACTCCTCTGGTGGCCACTTAACATCTCCAAGGTTATAACTAGTTCCATTATTTGAAAGTGTAGTAACTGGTTAACCAACTGTCTGACTGGGTCATCACTGTTCATCAGGTTATTACAAATATACACCGAAATTCTGTATCTTAGTTTATCAGTGTCATACTTCTGCATAGGGCTCAGCTCCACTCTGACAATCAGCTCAGTCTTGGCGGGCATGTTCTTGAAGACGTCAGCCTTTAGTCTGCGCAGCATGTGAGGCCCCAGCAGGTCATGGAGCTTCTTGATCTGGTCCTCCTTGGAGATGTCGGCGAACTCTTCTAGGAAGCCCTCGAGGTTACTGCATAGAGAGAGGGATGGGAAGAAGGGCTAGTAAAATCTTATCTTATGTAATCTAGCTCATCTTTATCAATAAATGAGCCACGTTTGGCATGTGTAATTTTATTACAACTAGAGATGAAGGCAGAGAAACGACTACTGCTGTGGAAAAGTAAATTAGAATTATTCGCACATTATTATTTAAAGGGATGATTACTGTTAAAGTAATCCCTGTGAACCAAAAGTTTAGGCTTCACACTGCTCTAAATACTCAATTTCCAATTATATGTTCTTCTCTTGTGCTGAGCAGACATCACCATGGTAGAGATTTACTTATATGGAGGCAGGACTTATAAACACTGGGTTATTTTTGATTGAGCCAGGCGAGGGGCAGTCAGTTAGAATAAAGTGGCTTTTCAAGAGTGTGGCCATGAAGAAAAAAGGAGTTAAAATGGCTTTTTCTAGCAGTGGATGAAGTGAAGGGCTACATCAACAGCTAGTGTAGAGACTGTTTTAACTGCGAATCATGCAAAGCTACTCTAATAGAGTCCAAGAACAAAAAATAGAGCTGGAAATTATAATAAAATGGCCAGAGGTGGGAAGCAACTAAGTACAAATACTCCATTACTGTACTTAAGTAGAGTTTTCAGTTACCTGTACTTTACTTGAGTATTTATTTTTCTGACAACTTTTTACTTTTACTCCCTCCATTTTAAAACAAATATCTCTACTTTCTACTCCCTACAAAACAGGTTTTTACACTAGGTTTAATGCATTTGAGGGGAACTACTGATTACTTCATTTCACTGTGCACCTTCCAATCAAACCGATTTGAACCTAAATGGAGGGAACAACAACACATAAAAGACGGTCCCATTAGTATATCCATCATGGGTGCTTATTGCGCATGATTGACATAAGAAAAGTAGAGATGAAAGAAGTAAAACAAAAAACATATTTATATCACTATATTCATCTTTCCGTTTAGGTATGACAGCTAATTAACACATCTACAATGTAAGCAATAACAAATACAGTTGTTTTTTAATCTGCTTTGCTTTTCATTCCACTTGTTCAAGTTGAGTTCATTCATTAGAATAACTAACAGAAGTTGGAAAAAGTTCCTATTCCCTTATATTAATAGTATTTTATATTTATATTAACATGACATGAGGTTTATGCATCTTTGTACAAAAGTAGCTGGTAGAAAGATCCTTCAACCTGCTACTTTTTACTTTTATACTTTGAGTATATTCAGAGCCTATACTTTTTCACTTTTACTCCAGTAAAGAAGTTGAGTCAGTACTTCAACTTCTACCAGTCTTTAACACAATTATTTGTGCTTCTACATATGTAAGGAATGTGTGTATTTTGCCACCTCTGATAATGGCCCTTTTAAATCTCATTTTGCTAGAAAAAGGTGCTCATTTAGTATATATGTGTGTGAATTACAAAGAAAGAAACTCTACTTGAAGCGGTTGGGTGTGAGGAAGTTAAGCAGGTGAAACAGCTCCTCCAGATTGTTCTGTAATGGAGTTCCTGTCAACAGAAGCTTGTAGTCGATCTTATAGTCATTCAGACGCCTGAAAAACTGGAAACACAGAAAGGAAAGCTTAGCTTTATAAATTAATATCCACATTAATCATATGTGGATATTAATATCAATATTAATATCAGTAATATCCTTCTTCTTCTTGTAAATTTTATTGGCGGTTGGCAAACAACAAAGTAGTGCATTACCGCCACCCACTAGTATCCCGTCCACTCGTGTCATATTTGCAAGAGGGCTTTTTTCTCAAAAAATTGATAGAAAAGCAGTATTCATCAGTTACATGTATGCAAAATTGTACCTTGATGTCACCTTCAAAGGATGAAGGTACCTTGAACTGCAACATGTCTGGGTATGTCTTGAGGAGGGGAGTGGCTTGTTGGGAGTTTAAGTTTAGGTTTCCTTGATGTTAGATTGGCTGACGGCACCAGGGTCGTAGGCTCTGCGCAAGGATGACACGAGTGGACCGGATACTAGTGGGTGGCGGTAATGCACTATTTTGTTGTTTGCCAACCACCAATAAAATTTACAAGAAGAAGAAGAAGAAGACAGGTCAGTGGTGTTATTTCGGTAGCACATATACTAAAATTGGAATGACACTTGACGTCAGTGTGTCTATAGTGCAGACATTGGTGCCTGTATATTGTGAACGTTTGTGCCTCCTGTTGGACTTATAATAAAGGAGTTAACGCTGAAACAGAGCTTTCATGTTTGAAGTCTATTTACTATTCGACTCTGTACAAGAAATTTACAATAGGAATTTAAAGGCAGTTTAATATCAACAAAAAACAAATACACTGTAAAATTAGTTCAGTCAATTGTAATGTAATCTTGGTGATATTTTTGGGAATGTTTTATGATTATCATTGATTAACAGACAGATGAATTGTTGGAAATATTTAATGTTAATTTTTAATATTTGCAACAACACTAAGTGGATTATTCTGCCACCATAATATGAATTGAATTTAATCATGAAAGTAATTAAGTACTGTGGTACTAAAGTGCTGCTATTATATAGTTTGTCCACTAGAGAGAGGTGAAGTGCATTAACGTTGATTCATATTCACTACCTTGGACTGGTTGTTCTTAAGGCGATGAGCTTCATCCACCACCAGACAGGCCCAGTCGATAGACTTTAGCGCAGTTTGGTCGATGGTCACTAACTCATAGGAGGTCAGCAGCACGTGGAATTTAATAGGAGCTTCTCGCTGCAGGAAGAGAAACAGGGGAGCAAGGTTGTGTGGATGTCCTTTTAGACACTGTCATTGTCTTTTCGTGTTCCTGCTAATAATCCCTCCATACCCTCAGTTTGAAGGCCTTCTTTCCTCCTTTGACAGCCGTGTCATCAAAGGAGAATTCGTTCTCTCTGATGATGGCTCGGCTGTCCTTGTCTCCTGTGTACGTCACCACATAAAAATCAGGGGCCCACATCTCAAACTCCCTCTCCCAGTTGATGATGGTGGAGAGTGGAGCACTGACCAGAAATGGACCCTTAGTGTGACCCTGAGAAAAGCAGACAAGAAAATCAAATGCTGTGTTACAGAGTGTGACTTCAAAGAACTGGAAAAAAGATATAAGAGGCAATTCTAGCACCTCTTTAAAAAGGGAATAGAGGAAGACGATGGTCTGGATTGTCTTTCCCAAGCCCATCTCATCTGCTAGGATGGTGTCAGTGCCCTGAGACCAAGAAAACCGAAGCCAGTTCAGACCCTCCAGTTGGTACAGATGCAACGTTCCGCCTGTTGATGTAACAAAGTCTGGCTGCTCCTCGTATTTTATTGTAGGCTGGAGGGACAAAAGGAGAAAGGGATTAGGCCACAGTTAACTGTATTTTAAAACAAACTTTTTAAATACTGCTATTGTAAAGTAATTAATAATAGTTTATATATCAGCAGTAATAGTACTAGTTAAAATGATGAAAGTACAAACAGTAGCTACATATCAAACTTTATAGTACTGAGACTAAAGCTACAATTTACTTACATCAGTGAGTGGTGAGGCTGGAGAGTCATCTTCACCCTCTGAGTTCTTGTTCCTTATCTTCCTGGGTTTGTCCGGGTCCTCCTTCATTATGGCGTCCCTGTTAAGTAGCAGTAGAGTTACTACTATGACTGCACTGACCCAAAGTTGCTCAAAACCCACAGAGGAGAGACTTGATTCATCAAAGATGTTCAAAGATGAGACTATACATCAACATACAGTAACTTTCTATACATCAGAATCCATTAGAAACATCATAAAATGAAAATAACCAACTTGCTGTAATGAAAGAAAATATATAAGTACTATGTTTTCCTTATACTTCACTTAAGCAAAATGGGAGCAGCTCTAGCCTTACAAAAAGTGCTTTGTTTATTTTTCCATAATAAAGTAAGTGGAGTGAAACACACTCAGTGGGTACACATTGCTAGTACTGAGTTAGAGCTCCCTTTGCCTTATTTCTTTCTTTGTGTTTGGGGGATCCTAAAAAACTAGAGTGAGTTTTAGTTGTTTGTGGCAAAGATTCAACAAGGTGCTGGATTTTGATCATTATTGTTATGACAGCATCACATATTGCTGCAGATTTGTCAGCTGCACATCCATGATGCAAACCTCCCATTCCACCACATCCCAAAGGTGCTCTATTGGATTGAGATCTGGTGATCATGGAGTCCATTTGAGTACAATGAACTAATAATCACGTTCAAGAAACCAGCTTGAGAAGACTTGACATGCAGCAGCTGCAGCTGGAAGCAGCCATCAGAAGAGAAATACACTGTAAAGGGATGAACCTGGTCAGTAACAATACTCAGGTAGGCTCTGACATCTAAATTATGCTGAATTGATTATGAGGGGTCCAAATATCTTCCACACCAATAAACAACCAGCAGCCTGAACCACTGATACAAAGCAGGATGGATTCATGCTTTCAGAATCCTATATTAATCCCAAGGGGGGGAATTGCTTAAATGCAGTGCTGTTTACACCCTATTTTAGTGAGTCTGAATGAATTGCAGCCTCAGTTTCCTGTTCTACACTGACAGGAGTGGCACCTGGTGTGGTCTTGTGCAGCTCATCTGCTTCAAGTTTGAACTGTTGTAACAAGTGGTTATTTGAGTTACTGCTTCCTTCCAATCAGCTGGAAGCAGAATGATCATTCTCCACTTAACTCTGACATTAACAGGGAACTCTCACCAAGAAAACTGCCGTTCACTGGATATTTTCTCTTTTTCTGGCCATTCTCTGTAAACTCTGAACATGGTTGGGCATGAAAATCTCAGTAGATCATATTAAGACCAGACTGTCTCACAACCATGCTAGTTCAAAGTCACTTAAATCACATTTCTTCCCCAATTAGATGCTCATTTTGAACTTGAGCAGGTCGTCTTGACCGTGTCCTTGTGCCTAAATGCACTAAGTTGCTGTCATGTGATTGACTGATTAGCAGGCCCAAACGGAATCTGCGGATTTCCTCATAGTTTTCTGTGGTGAGGGGGAAAATTTGCGTAATTCTGCTGAGTGTTTTTTTCATTACCAATGATTAGTTAATGATTCGTTAAAAAAATAACAATAATTGTTTTTTGAGCAAATATGTTGATTTATTTAAAACAATAAATCAATCTAAATGTTCTCACCATTACAACACACCAAAAAAATATCAATTTACTCAAGTTTTTGAATTCAACACTTAATTTTATCATGAGGATTCCAGGACTTGTTTTCAGGACAGCCTTTTTAGACCGATTAAAGTCACACCAACATACACAAGTGACAGAAAGGCAGAAATGACAAACAGTTGCCAAGCAACACACACCTCTTCAACTCTTTGGACAATCTGCAGGTGCAGCTTTCATGTGGGCCTGCTGATTAGATATTTGCATGGCATACCTGATAAAATGATCAGTGAGTGTATAATCCCTGCAGTCCTACCTGTGTCTCCAATAGCTGGCCTTGTAAATTGCAAAGTCAGGGATCTCCAGGTCATCTCTCTCCCATGTACATTGGTCATAGGTGAGGTCTCTCCACTTGACCAGGTAGTGGTACATGCCCTTCTTATCCACACTAGCAGGGAAACACATGCATCACAGTTAGTGGTCCTAGACAAATCATTATCCCACATGCTCATATGCATAGCCGCCTTACCTGTGGTTGATAATGCGGTGAATCATCATCCACTCAGGCTTGATGCCATATTTGTAGTATTTGTCCTCCAGGATGGCATACTGTGGGTCTTTGGCCCTCCTCTTCTCGCTCTTTCCAACTCCATTCTCATCCTCTCCACCTGATCCGTAATCCAAGCTGGGGGGTTCATCCATGTCCGTCTTCCTCTGGTAATTTCTATACATCACTGAGTGGAAGATCTCAAGCTGAAAAGAGAAAGAAATCAGTTGGTCAGAAGATAACTTTTTAAAAAATTTTAAACAAGTTTTCAGAGCAGCTAAAGATATTCTAAATTTGGGGTTTCCAATGTTTATTTGTTTCTTTCTTCATTGTTTAAATTTGTCAAATATTTGACGCTTGTCATAAATTATAGTCTGAATGTGGACAGCAGTTGTGAACATTTAACAAGTGACTGATTTCCGTTATTGGATTGTTTAATCAGAACCAATAGAGAGCCAAAACCAGATAACAATCTAAAAAACATAGACATTATCTTGTGTTTTATGTATCGTGTGGTGTGTAAACACTACAAATGATTTGCTAGATTCCAGAGCAGAATTGAAACTTAAGTATTGGTGTTTCATTTTCTTCACAAATACCATCTCTAACTGTAGCAATACACTCTCAGTGCATTCTGAATCTAATCTGAGCATTCCTTAATCCACATAACAACATGCACTGCAGTCGTGGTTAACTGATGAGCGAAGCCAAAATCTGAGGTGGAGTGATGGCTCTTGTTAGCAATCTTTCTTCTCACTAAAAAGAGTCTGTATATGAGGCAGCTCTCCCGTTGTGGGAAGTTTGAGATGAGAGTGAGCTGCAGCTGCAGCTGCAGCCACAGCCACAGCCACAGCGGTGATTAAACTACTGTTATAATCTGTATAACTAAATGTGCATCGTGTTGGCTAACTTATAAGTAGGGAAATAAAGGTCCGTTTCATGCAATGTCACAAAAAAGCTTTCTGTCTTATACTCCTCCTGCAGAGGTGGGTTAGGCTCATTCAAAAACAACAAACATGGCTAAATATTCTAAACGACTAACTTGCGTATATAAGAAACAGCAATTATTTCATAGCAGGTAATGAAATGTGTACTGCCTGGCCCATTATTCTAATATATCAATATGATTTTGAAACCAGAACACCAATTACATAGTAGCTAATCCGGCTCCTGATCCATTACAATTCCCAGGTTATTGTAATGTTTAAAGTATAGAAAGAAAATGGCAAGTTTTCTTGTCATTGGTTAGCTATATTGCATAAACTAATGAGACTTAAAACTCAATAAGAAGTCACAGAGGCTTTCAAACAGTCATATCCAGGACAATGCCATATATACAACTAATGACAGAGGGAAGAGGGGCACACAAAAACACTCATTTATAAACATTACAATCCAATTCTTGTATCAATTATTGGGAAAATGGAGAAGTGCCCCTAAAACAACAAATATAACCTAGACCTAGAGCACCCATTCGGTGATATAGTGTGCAAGTTTCACTAAAACTTCACCAATACTCTAGGAAGAGTAGCAATTTCTATAAACTGTCGAGGGATAGTTAGACAGACACCTCGCCATGACATTAGCTCATCCTTCAGCCAAAACAAATTTGTCATTATTCGTCACTGTAACGTTCACACTCACCTGCAGCTCAGTAATCCAGGTACAGTGCCAATAGGACTGCCCAGTCAGCTTAACAAAGAACTCCCGCTCGGCTCTGCCTTTCATTGGTGGTGGTGGTGGGGCATCAGGTGGAGCATCAGGTGCTGGTGGGACAGGAATGGGGGGCGGAGGTTCACCCCATCGCCAGTGGAGGATCTTCTGGACACGTCCTTTGATTGGAGGACACTAGAGGGAATATATACTTTAAAAATCAGATCTAAATACGGCAGTTTATTTCAATAAGATAGTGGAATAAAACTATATAAAAACTGACCGTGCATCGTGGACATAGCCACTCTCCGTTGGGAATCTCTGGCAGCGGTGGGTTCAGACAGTGGATGTGGTAGGAGGATGTGCAGGTGTCACAGCACAACAGCTCACCTCCGTCTTTACACACCCGACAGAACTCCATATGGTCATCATCTTCCTCCTCTGCCCCTGTGGAAACTCTCATACTGACTTCTGATATCACTCTGTCCTCACTGTCCTCCTCAAAATCTTCAAAGTCTTCATCTTTTGCTTCCCACTGAATGCCCTCTTTTTCCTGGGAAAGAAGAGAAAATGCAAACTCGTAAACTGAGAAGCATCCTGAAGATATGAAGTAAAAGGGGCTTTTAATGACAATAAAAAGCTTTTTGAGAGTTTTGTGATGATTTTATGACATATTAACAACTCCCAGTAGGGATCACAGAAAAAATGCAAATGTTGCCAGTTATACATTGCGCAGTGAGGCCTAGACTGTCAGGGTGCCATGAACACAATTAACTATCAACCTAGGAAAGCTATCACTGCAAATTCTTTATAGTCTTAAGCATGAATGTGATTGCAAGATTTAAAAAAATAAGAGAAGAGGACTCAGGAGATCTTCACTAGAGCTGCTCAGGTGCTGTTTTAAGTAGGGCTTTGTGACTGTAAAGCATGGAGTTCATGAAAAATAGATCACTGCTCCAAGTGAACCTATTCTGGGTGAATAAAGGTTAAAAAAAGAAGTACCTGATTTATGTAACTCCTACAGTATGCAACCTATATTTGTGGCTGACTATCCCTGTGAAGCATTGCTTATTAAAGCAAACTTGTGCTTTCTCAATTCAATTCAATTCTATTTACATAGCGCCAATTCACAACAAAAGTTGCCTCAAGGAGCTTTACACTGTAAGGTAAAGACGCTGCAGTATTAGAGAGAAAACCACAACAATCCGATGATCCCCTTATGAGCCGGCACTCGGCAACGGTGGGAAGGAAAAACTCCCTTTTAACAGGAAGAAACCTCCGGCAGAACCTGGCTCAGGGAGGGGCAGCCATCTGCCTTGACCGGTTGGGGGTAAGGAGACAGAGAAGAGAGAAAGGAGAGAGAAGAGAGAAAGGAGAGAGAAGAGAGACACAGACTATGGAAGAGAAAAGACAACATTTAAAGACAGACAGCAGCAGCAAATAAATGCATGGGGAGTAAAAAGAGGTGGGTGGAGAAGAAATGCACAGCACATCATAAGAAGTCACCAGCAGCCCCAGCAGCCTAAACCTATTGCAGCATAACTAAGCCCTGACTATAAGCTTTATCAAAAAGGAAAGTTTTAAGTCTAATCTTAAATCTAGAGAGCGTGTCTGCCTATCGAATACAAACTGGGAGCTGGTTCCATAGGAGAGGGGCCTGATAGCTGAAGGCTCTGCCTCCCATTCTACTTTTAAAAAATTTAGGAACCACGAGTAGGCCTGCACTCTGAGAGAGAAGTGCTCTATTGTGAAAACATGGTACCATGAGGTCTTTAAGATAGGATGGGGCCTGACAGAAATACACATGTTGCAGGCAGGTCTGCCAGACTGTATCAGGATTTCACTTCACAACTATTGTGGTCAAAGACGTTTCTGATAATAGTATTATCACAATATCTGTAGAAAACTCTAGAACGTTGTTTATTGAGTTTCCTTTTCTTTGGCAAATGAATTAAACCCTAAACACACGTGCATGGAGGTAAGTGAAGAGTCTCTAACCATAACTATGGAAAAGCTTACAGCTGGGACCATTTAGCGGTTATTAACACCATAAAAAAATGGAACATTATTAATATTTAAATATGTTTTTTTTAAACTGGAGTGTTTATTGAACCTCCAGACAAATAAAAAAAGACAAATAGCAATTTGCATATATGAGTTTTAATTTGTATCATTTTTCCTACATCTGGCATTTTTGTGCAATTTATTGCTCACAGTATATCTTAAACAAACAAAGACATATAAAAACATGAAAATTTTATAATATTAAACTTTGAGTTTCCTCTACAAAAGTATTTGGCCCTCTAGAGCATGAATTACTGATCCCTGGTGGATTATCCATGCACTGCATGTATCTGATTGTTACGTCAGGTTTTTCAGGGAAAAAAGAACAACAATAAACACAATACTCACAAAAAGTTAAGGATTTTCAGCTTTTGGGTGAAATTTCAGGATGCACCTAAAATGCACTATAACCTTTACAGGTAAACTTAATTTGACCCTCTCTACACTTTTGAATGTTCAGTGCTTCAGTACTTTTTGCATAACTTGCTGTTGTCTAACAAGGTGCTTAACGGCAAAATTCACAACAGGTGTTTGATCCATGAATTGACCAATACATTTTCTGGTTCAATTAGAATTGGTATTTAAACAGTCCTCTTCATCACGCTGTTCACATTTTGACATCATGAGACCGAGACAACGCCTAACAACTGATCAGCAGCACCTTGCCACTGCAAGGCTTCAAACAGGATGATCTCAGAGTGAAGTGGCCACTGAGCTTAGAGTGTCACTGAGTGTCATTAGCAGGTTGCAACAGAGATACAGAGAGACTGGAAGAGTCACAGAAGTCAAGCTGGACTTGATGGTCAAGGTCACATGACAAATTATTGAGACACTGACATTTTTTGTTGCGGTATACCCACCACTGTTGTTGGCTTTTGTTTCAATAAATTGTTTGAGATGAGGAAATTCCCATGGCATGTTTCTACTTAAATGCCCTACTTTCATGATATATCACTGTAGCGTGAGCTTTTTACACTTTTCATAAATTTCACCAAAAGGCCAAATATCCTTAACTGTGTGTGTGTGTGTGTGTGTGTGTGTGTGTGTGTGTGTGTGTGTATATATATATAAAAAATGATGTAGAGGTCTCAAAAACTCAGGAATCAAATATGATACACTTGACATTACAGGGTTAAATAACCCAAATATTCTCAGTATACGAGTATCATTGCAGCCCTAGAAGCATATAAAATTAAATGCCAAGAACTCGGCCAGCATGCTTCTGCCCTAAATCTGACCCTCTGTTACGTTGACCTTCGTCTCCACAATCATGGAAATGTTCTCAGAAGTTCTAGACAGACGGCCATTCACATCTAAGGCCAGTACAGAATCACTCTTTAACCTAATCACACGCAGTGTAGTGGTTTACACATTTGCCTTGCAAGCGAAAGGTCCCTGGTTCGATTCCAGGTGGGGGCACAAGTCCCTCTCAAATATGAGAACCAGAATTAACACATTCATCAGAATCAGAATCCTTTATTAATCTCAAGGGGGAAATTGTATAACTGTCATAATTGTTGTTCGGCCATTTGATGCAGATAACTATTTCTAACTGCATTACAGATGAGTTTTGTATGTGCATTTTGCACTAAGTCATGTAATGTCATCAGTCTGCAGCTAACATATCATCCACATCCAGCTGTTTCTAAACCTTTTTTTAACCTCCAATATTTACCCTTTGTATTTTTTAATGAACTCCATGTGAATACCTCACCCTTGGCATTGGGATGCCAAATAACAAGCCACATATTTTCTTTCTTTCCTTTTTTTTAAATCGTTCAAGGAATTTAGAATTAAAAGTTTTGTGGCAAGGTCGTGCACCTCCAATAGTAAATACAAACACACGATGCCAAAAGTTGCCTTGACGTGATATTAAAAAATTCACAAAATACAAGCTTTCAGTCAGGGGAATAAAAAGCACCAGAAAAATGAGGGAGCGACTGTCTGCAGTTTAAGGTCGCCCTAAAAGATCCTGCTCAGTCAGACACACCGAGTGATGTGCAGTTAGCCACCCAAACAAATAAGATTTACCTCTGGACATATAAATCAATCAGGATCAATAAATTGTCTAAAGAAAGCCTCTGATTATCCCCCATGGCACTGGCAAATTGGAGAGGAAGCTAAAAGCAGTCATAAAACCTCAGATCCTTGCTGCAATGAGGGCCTAAATAGGTAAGATCAGATACGAGTGTTTTCATACAGCTTGTGATTGGGAGATGAAAGCAGGGACAAACAAAAGGGAATTGATTAAAAGAAAGAAAGCCCCTCAAATAAAGGGACAGCCAAATCAATTACATTCCACTTTAGTAACTGCACTCTTTAGCATTTTTGAAGACATCTCACACCAGTAGCCTTTCAAGGACACAGCTTTTACCAAAGGCACATTTAAGAATGTCTGACTGTTTGGTTTGAAAGAAAGTCATTTGATATGGCCTTCATGTAGTGCACTATGCTCATTGAAGCAGTTGGGTTCCTTATTTTAAATATTTTTCCGTGTCTCTGTTGTGACATTTATT
The DNA here is from genome assembly GCA_015106775.1 of Etroplus canarensis. Classification (NCBI taxonomy): domain Eukaryota; kingdom Metazoa; phylum Chordata; class Actinopteri; order Cichliformes; family Cichlidae; genus Etroplus; species Etroplus canarensis. The sequence continues at coordinate 11,308 of VUQH01050015.1, read as the reverse complement.
ACTATACCTTACTTGCCCAGGAAAGGCACTTCATTTTTATCTTTGTACCCAGTAGTTCTGGGGACAACCCAAGAACTTAAAATACCTTCCAAGACATTTTTTTTTACTATTTTTTTTTTACTGTTGTGGTCTGGACTATTATTGTTGGTTTATTTCTCTGCTTTGCTTCAGTTTTCACGCCTCATATTAACAGCTGTTGCTAACCCGAAAAAATGACACCAAACAAGGCAAGGTAAATAGTTGTTTAGGGTGAAATATAAAGGTAAAATCAAAACAAGTCAGAAACAGCCAATTAAACCAGATCCTGTCACTCGTCACATCCAGTTTCAAAACACCAAGACGGTGATGTGAGAACGCTCAGCTGTCTATTGTCTGGCCCGCGCAGAGTCTGATCTCAGCATCGTGGAGCTAGACGGTGGCAAGTTCTCTGAGATGCTTGGAAAAACCAACCTGCCAAGTACCTTAAAAATATCTGCAAGTGTTCTCCACTGCACCTGAATGAAGCCAGCTGAAAAACAGACCTGTTGATGGCATTATTTCTGAAGTCATTCACATGTCGTTGTCAGTGCCGAAGACTTTCTCAGTACTGTATGTTACAGCTAATGACATAAGTAAGAAGCAGTGTGCCGGGAGCTCAACAGTAATTATCGTTACTCACTCTGTCAGATCAAAGAGTGCCATCAAAGGAGAGATGGAGAGCTCTCTTAACATGCACAGCTACATTTGCTGTTACAGCTCAGCAGGAAGCATATTAATTGAATAGCAAGACAAGTGCATTCACACACAAATCCTTTAAACAGCCTCTCTACGCAGGAAGGAAACAGTGAAGGTCATGCAAAGCGCTTGAGTCTTCATTCTTGAATGAACACAGCATGTTAGGTATATTATTTGGATGAGTTTTTGCCTCCAGAAAGAAAACCACTACTAATTAAAAGAATAACAAAACCAACTCCATTGAAGTAAAGTCTGTCTGGATGGTGATCCTAATTTCACCTACTGAAATTCTCATGGTTCCAGAACCATTTAAATCAGCTGAAAGGCTCAGTGAAGAAAAATTTATAGAAGTGTGTATTTCCTTGTATTTAATTCGAATTTTATCTAACTATAGAACACTGACCCTGGTACAATTGAGTGTTCCAGGATTAAAATAGACATAATTTAGACAAGGAACATTGCAAACCTTTAGTAAATCTAATATGTACATTGTGCAAACTAACATTACTACTTTTTTAAAAGAGGCATTTTGCTCATTTCCAGCTCCATATATTTAATCTTAGAATATACTACGGTAGCTTTATATGACTAACAGCTGAAAATAATCCTTATTTATCTTGAAATGTACCTTTAGGCTGCTCCATTGTATTCTCTGCCAAGGGGTCGCCACAGTGGATTAATTCGCATTGGTTTTACACCGGATGCCCTTCCTGACGCAACCCTCCTTGGTGAGGGGGGCTTGTGTCCCCACCTGGAATTTAACCAGGGACCTTTCGCTTCAAAGGCAAATGTGCAAACAACTATGCTACCAGGGACACTAATCCTTATTTATCTTATTCTAAGCATATAAAACAAGTCTTTTTAGTACCACCAAGCCAACTTTCTGGCTGCATCTTGCAAACAGAAGGTTTGGACAGCAGGTGGGTGGGGCCTCTGTGCTCACAGCTGTGTGCCTGAGATGACCACATAAGAGCTCTGTCAGAGGGCAGCCTCTAGAATGTCTCTCTGCCATACAGAATCAAGAGTAGAAAAAAATAAACTGTCTGAAATACACAGGGTGGTTAGCACTGTGACCTTCCAGAATGGCGGTCCTGTGTGTGAATACCAAAGCCAGCTGAGGCCTTTCTGTGTAGAGTGTGCACGTTCTCCCCGTGCCTGCGTTGGACCTCTCCAGGTACCCCGGCTTCCTCCAACAGTCCAAAGACATGCAGGGTTAGGTTAACTGGTGGCTGGCCACATGTATGAAAGAGTGTCCGTCCCTCACTCCCAACCGGTCGAGGCACATGGCTGCCTCACCCTGAGCCTGGTTCTGTCACAGCTCTCTTCCTGTTAAAAGGGAGTTCTTCCCTCCCACAGTCACCAAGTGCTGCTTACAGGGGATCATGTGATTGTTGGGGTTTTCTCTGTAATATTGTAGGGTCTTTACCTTACAGTGTAAAGCGCCTTGAGGTGACTTTTGCTGTGAAGTTGCGCTATATAAATAAAACTGAATTGAAAATGAACTGAATTGAATTGAATCTGTGTTAGCCTCGTGATAAGACGCACGACCTGTTCAGGGTGGACCTCACCTCTCACCCCATGACAGCTGGGATAGGCTCTAGTCTTCCCATGACCCAGAACTGGCAACCCAGTTAAGAAAATGGATGGATGGATGGATGGATGGATGTTTTACTGTGTCAAATATGAGCATCCACCAGTGTAACTGAAATGTATGACAGAACATAAGTGTTTGCACTGGTGTGGTTTGCAGTCAAATGTGAAAAGACAGGGATGAGAATTAGCACCTCCAAATCTAAGGCCATGGTCCTCAGCTGGAAAAGAGTGGAGTGCCCACTCTGGGTTGGGAAAGAGTTCCTGCCCAAAGTGGAGGAATTTAAGTATCTCAGGGTCCTGTTCACAAGTGAGGGGAGAATGGCGCAGGAGACTGACAGATGGTCTGGTGCGGCATCTGCAGTGATGCGGATGCTGTACCGGTCTTTTGTTGTTAATCAGAATCAGAATACTTCTATGTTCCTACTCTCACCTATAGTCACAAGCTCTGAGCAGTGACTGAAAGAATGAGACTGTGGATACAAGCAGTGGAAATGAGTTTCCTATGAAGGATGTCTGGGCTCTCTCTTAGAGATGGAATGAGCAGCTCAGTCATTTTGAGAGGCTCAGAGCAGAGTCACTACTCCTCCATATTGAAAGGAGTCAGTTGAGGTAGTTTGAGCATCGGACCAGGCTGGCTCCTGGGTGCCTCCCATGAGAAGTGTTCAGGCACGCCTTCCTGTGAGGAGGCCCTAGGGCAGACCCAGGACATGCTGGAGCGATTACATCTCTCAGCTGGCTTGGGAACGCCTTGGTGTCCCCTTGAAGGAGCTGGAGGAGGTGGTCAGGGAAACGGGGGTCTGGGTGCCTCTGCTTAGACTGCTGCCCCCACAAGCCAGATCCGGTTAAGTGGCAGAAGATGGATGGATATTATTAGCACATGCCCATGCAACCCTGAGCTCTGATCGCCACTGACTGTGGCTGGATAATGAGTGGGGGTGATAGACCTCTGTTACGCTATAGTGGCTCTGTGCTTACTGGTCTTGGCTCTTTCTATGTATGCTGCTCAGCAATGGTAACCAGCATTAAGGACCTCTACACTCAGTAAGCCACTTAAGCATTTGGTATGATCAGTTCCCCTTGCTTATATCGTATATGGAGAACTTTACATTTAAAATGAGAATGTGAGAATGAGAAAGCCAAGCGCAGACGCACCACAAAAAGTTAGCCTATATCTCAAAATACTGATCCTGACAAGATTTAAAATACTGACAGCATTTTCTGCTTTCTCTTTCTATGCTGAATTATTCTTGTGGATGCAGACACCCATTTTTTCCACAGGGATTTGTTAGGTTCTCATCACATCTTTATAAGTGTTACACAACATCATATTGTGCTTCACAGCAGTCTTTCAAATGACTGGGGGACAGATGGCTCACCGTCTTAAAAGAGATCCAAATTTCAATTTCACAGAATCGAACTAATGGATAGAGAAAGTCGTGTACGGTTTCAAAGACTTCACACACTACAACTACAAAATCCAATGTGCCTCACTGTAGTCCGTGTACTGTATTTTCAAAGCTAATTGACTTTACAAAGCACACAGCCACTGGAGAAAGTACAATGCAACAAGAGCAAAAGTTGCTTTTGATGAGACTAATTAATGAAGAAATAATAACGAAAGTTTCTTACAGTCGACATTCCAGCGAATGTTCCTGGTGGAGAGTTTGAGGGACTCATTAATGCGCTCTAAAACAGTCTGCAGCTTCTGTTTCTGCGCGATCTCGGACTGGGTCACCTCTGCCACGTTCAGCTTCTCACCTTCCAGCTTTTCTAAAAAAAATAAATAAAAAATATTTTTTTAAAAAACAGATACATTTACAGTTCACTTTAAACTGAGCATTCAAAGCTTTATTTACTCAGCACAGAATAAAGGGCTGCACAACACAATGAAAATAATAATCACATGCACAGCATATTGAATATTAATATTATAATATCAGATATTCAAACTAGTAAAGCTTTAGAATCTCCCAGAGCAATGAGCAAAGGAGAAGCATCATACAGTCAACTAGTTCTGCACAGTTTCAAGTTGATATGAGGAACTTTTAAAGTCAATCCTGCCTGTGACTCCATGTTCTGGTCTTGAGTTCTGAAGTCAGCTGAGGTGACTGAACTGTACAATAACTTTGGTATATTAAATGAAGCTGTGCAAAATTTTACCCCATGCTGTGGAAATTTTGTGAGATAGAGTCCCTTGAAATAGATAGGGCTGGGTCAAAATTTTGCACTTTTTAATTTGTGTTATTTTTCCAGCGTTTTTTAAGCCTTATAACCTTATAAGTGCAAGAGGTAGCCAAATTTTACACCAACCTCAAGTATTCCAATCTAAATCCAAAATCTCATTTTTGTTTTGAATGAGTTATAATACGAGGTGTTTCAAGAAGATGGACCCGATTTGAAATCTCTATATCTCTGTAACCACAAACCCCTAGTGAATGAAATGTTTACCACATCAAAGGGTGGAGCATAGAGTTTTAAAAGACCTCAGCTACCCATTTGTGACTTTGTATAACTGTCCCATGTTGCTATCAAGAAATATACCGCACTGAAAGTGGGTCCATCTTTTTAAAACACCCTGTAGTTGGAGATATCACAGTGACCAAAAAAAAAAAACTTCCCGAAGAGGTGTTTTAAAGCCCTTGAAATCACAGAGGGTCTCGGTATTAATGGATGGGCTGCATGTGAGCCAATGAATAATTAAGCGAATAAAAGTAAAATGTCATCTTATGTCAAAAAGAAATTTGTCACATCTGAACGGGGAATAAAGCAACAAATTCCAAAGAGAGCAACCTTAAAATGAGTTTGAAATCCTCTGGAAAGATACCCAACATGGACAAAAGTACTGGACCACCTCCACATTACACCTATGGGTGCTTGTGTTCTAAAATCCATAGACATTAATATGCAGTTGGTCCCCCCTTTGAAGCTATAACAGCTTCCAGTCTTCTGAGAAGGTTTTCTACAAGATTTTGAAGTGTGTCTGTGGGAATGTTTGCCTACTCATCATAAAGAGGTCAGACACTAATGCAGGATTTACATGGTCTGTCACTTAGTGGCTGAGTTGCTGTGGTTCCTATATGCTTCCAGTTTGCAATAATACCACTTATAGGTATTTGTGGAATATCTAGGAGGGAAGAAATTTCACCAACTGACTTGCTGTAACACTAGCATCCTATTACACTATCACACTGGAATTCAGAGAGCTCTTTAGTAACGTCCCATTCTTTCACAGATGTTTGTAAAACTGGCTAGGTGCTTGATTTCATACACTTGCGGTAATGGGACTGAATGAAACACGTGAATTCTATGATTAAGAGGTCTCCATAAACAGTATATGATTTATATCAAAATCCACAGAATGGTGCTTATTTAACAAAATGTTGGGACCAAAACTATCAAGTCATTGGCACAATTTAAATTTCATCTCCTGGGACACAAATAAAATCGAGAACACTTAATTATAATTGTTCACCCCTTTTTCAAACCACAATCATCAGATAGCTATAAGTTCTTAGGCTAACTTACCAAACAGCTTCTGCAGAACTTGCCCATCATACAGATCTTCAGCCAGATCCTTAACAATGATCCTCTCACCCACCAGAACGTCATTTATCCAGTCGATCAACACCTACACCAGCACAATTAAGAGACAGATGCTTCACTCAAAGTTTAAGATACTATCTCAAAAGTTACGCTAATCTACAGTGTTCAAACTAGAGGTGTGCCGATGGATGACAATGTCAGTGATCGGCGATAATCACAGTGATGGTGACGGCTCGTCAAACAAGGTCATTTTTGGCTCATTTCTTCACTGATGCATCAAATTATTATTGGCATTATTATGAGGTTCCTATTAAATAGAACCTGCCTCGCTAGAGTTTCATGTTGCAACTCCACAGGTAACAGACACTTCAAACAGACGTGTCCGGGCATGCGTGGGTAACTTCCAACCTTAGTTTATACACAACACACTAGATTTCTTTTTTTTTTTTTTTTTTTAACTTATGGATGG